>JABFEA020000029.1:5658397-5675086 GCA_019775915.2 Cyphomyrus plagiostoma
CGGCCAAGCCACGCAGGTTTTCAGGACAGCTTCCCCCTTCATTTGCAATTGGGCAGGTGCCTTCTCAACACCCCCCCCCCCCCCTTCCTGCGCGAGTCTCATTGTCATGAGAAAAGGCTTCCTATTTACATTTCAGCTTTATTCTTTTGAACACTGTAGAGGACTATATTGAGCCGCGATTCATAGGCATCAGGCCAAAGGCGATGCGGAGTGCCTGGTGTGTTTGCGGTGCACAGGAAGCGAGCGGGTGAAGAGCAAATGAATCCTCCTTGTCTGGGAGGATCATGCGTGGCACAGGCAGACCCATACTGTTTGATGGAGGGCATGCGGAATCACAGCTGATATGTCGAAGTATATATTTACATAGCAGAGTACACAGAGCTCTTCTGCTTTTCAGTGGCGAAGTGGAGCTGCACTGAGGACTCTTAGACACTGAGTAAGGTGCCTGTCTTGTCATATACAGGTTGCCTCACGTCTGGGTGGGGCATGAGAGCCATTGCTATGATGCAACGTATCAGATTTCACCTGGACTATTGTACAGTCACACAAAAAATAACAACAACAAAAAATACCGCTTCAATCCATTTCTCTATAATCTCAGTCATAATATTTATGTATATGATTTAACATATAAAATGCCCACCACCCTGACAAAGACAAATGGTTGGAAGATGGATAAATAATAAAGCTAATAAAAAATGTCCCATATTTATTGTACAGACACTGGCTAAATAGTGCCTTCATTCAGCTTTAATTTTACTGCGTAAAAGTGGGTATCAGATTTAGTCCATGCCCTGGCACCGCCATGTTTCCCCTTTATGAAACTCATCGCTGTGCACCTACACATCCAGCTTTCAGTATTGTTTTCCCACAATCCACCACCTGATGGTACACCAGGTGAGAAAAAAACCCTCTAAGGAACACTTGAACACTGCTAACAGATTTCCCAGTTCGGCCCAAAAGATTGGCGAGCGAGCCCTTCACATGACCTGGAACAGAGGAGCTGCTATCTGAAGACAGATACGAGGTATGGTCATGAGTAGAGCTGTGGCAGCTTCCCACCGCACACGCTCTGACAGTGTAATCACCAGGCTCAATCAGAGAAATTCTACAGTACAATGGTAATTTTCTCTCACTTTTCTCGCTCACTGTCAGAGCCAGGCACCTGCTGCAGCCACTGAGGTGGAACGGCTCAATATTAGCTCTGAAATTAGTGGTGGTCCCTTGTTAAGGACTTGGCACACTCAGAACAGGGATAGACACTGTTAATGGCATATAAGCCTCCATCACCCGGGAGCCACAAAATTACTTGAGCCAACCTTCCTATCCCACTATCTTGCAGACTGCTTCAGTTGCCACTCACTGCCAAGATGGACAAAGTGAAGGCGATGAGAAAAGCAACACATGTTTGCAGAAAAAAGAGCAACACGGAGCTGAGGGCTGAATCGTGATAGACTAATTCAAGGGATTACAGGTGGGGAATGGGTACATGATCATGAATATTCAAGTCTAATGGAAAGATTAGGTGAAAAATGTTCTCCCGCATAAATAAATGCATGACAAGACCTTAGCTTAGCTTTTTGAAACAGAATAATAAACTGTAAATGTTACACAGCTGTTCATATGACATGACATAAATTAAACACATACATCTGGAATAAACAACAAGGTCGGTAAAAATCAAAACAGACAAATATTCCGTACCTGCTATCTGTCAGTATGGTTTTCCAAATAAAAAAGCATTCGACTTCAATATCTCAACATCTCATATTAATGAAACTGCTGGTTTCATATCAGCTTGGTTCAAGAGATACTTAATTACCCCTATTGCAGAAATTAACCATCAGACCACACAGAAACCTACAGAATATCACAGGTAAGACAGCACGTGGACATGTTGAAGTGTGTCTCTCTTCAGCCTGTGACAATTATTTACAACCTATCTGAGCTTTATCAAAGTCTGACTTGTGACCTATAAGCTGTTCAAAGACACACAAGTCACTGCACCACCTGTTACTTTAATGCAGGAAACTAGTGCATTATCTGTTGTTCCACTGCTGTACATTTCTATTCTGGGTAACAGGTTTAAATGGCTCAATCTAGGCCCAGCTTTACCATGTGTAGCATGTTATGATAAGCCAATCTGCAAACTATTTTCCTAAGTCTAAAAAAGTCTCAAAAATAATTCAGATATTTATTTTCCAAGCACACACCCCCGTCAAGAACCACTTAAAACTGACAGTCAGCGTGCGTAATACAGGAAGTGGCCGCGGTACAGAATGAACCGGCGACACTCAGCCCACAAGGTTAGGACCCCAACAACTACCACATGCAGCTTTAAATAACATTTGCCTCCAGCAATTACTATGCAAGGCAGGAGGACGGCAGTGCGGCGCTGATCCGAGCCTGGTGTCAGCCCCATCCCCCACGTGGCAGCCAAGGTATATCAACTACAGAAAGCAAACAGCATGACAACTGCCCGCAGAGGAGGATGTCAGGGTCGCCCACCACTGCGGATCGCAGGGGGGTGCCAGCCAGGTAGCCTTCTTTTTTGCAAGTGCTGCTCTCACACACTAACGATCCCCCGATCTCCTTAACCTGGAGTGGCCCACAGCCAAGTCGCCCACCACTGCCGCAGCCGCTCTTCCTCCTGCCACCACAGCGGGAGCAGGCCAGCTGCATGTGATCAAAACTGCTCACAAAAGACTCCTAGCCGGGTCAGCCGCCAACAGCCTGTACAACGCTCACGCCTCCAACAATAAATGAACTAAACACCTTGAAGTAATTGGCTGAGTGGAGCCCCACACTGGCAGAAAGCTTGTTTGTACAAAGCAGAGTAAACCTAAATAATTGATGCGCAATGTGCCTCTTTCTTAGAAGGCCTTCATTTGGAAGGCACTTCCAGTTTGGCTGTTGATAATCATTGTTTTGAAAAACAAAGGTTGCGGGAGAGAAGAAAAGGCGAGTGGCTTGGCAGGAACGGAAACACACTATTGCTGCATTCCTCCCCGAAGGCCACTACCAGCAGACTACTGATTCATAAGGTCTTGGATACACAAAAAAATAATAATCATGAAAAATGTACCCCAGACAACTTGCCACAGTCGGCTGTTTGATGCCTGTTCTTTCCACAGATAAGGTCTTGCTCTGATGTGCTGTATGTCTGTAAAATTGCTCTCGCTGGCTCCTTTTCCCCGTCTCGGCACTGGGCACGGTGAATTTACACTAAAACAGAGATTCTGAATTAACCCTGAAAGTGGAAAATGCCAGCAGATTATGGAATCCAGACAGCCGGCACCTGGTAATCACACTTGAGTTTTGCTGCAGACCATCTGAAATCTTTCTATTTCTTCACTGCACATCCCTTTCTGTGCTCACATTTTTTTTCACCATAATTCTATGTATGTACACAGAAAGCTAATTAGAGGTTTCAGTGTAGGGGCACCTGTATAATAAGCTCACAAAACATGATGATGACTTGCACTAGCTTGATTGCTGCAATGAAAGGGAACGATAGCAAAACAACTGCGCAGTCTGAAGCAAATTTGTATTATATAACACAGAGTACAATTTCAGGCCACAACATTTGTGTTGCTGAGTGACTTTTCACAAAGCCCTTTTTACACAATGGGTATGAAAGCCTGCCATTAACATGATTATCCATATTATCATTACCGCCGCTCACTGGTTAGACCAAAATACACCCAATAAACAGCAATGGCTGTATGATAAGCTGCAAATACCCCAACTACAGTAAATGTAGTTTTTGTGCTTTGTTCTAGAGAATCCATGTATAGTGGGTTGCTTAAAGGTTATTAATAATTAAAAATTATAAAACTAGCTAATTAATAATAAATCCACATGCCTTGCTGTATTGACTGATTCATTCATTCATCTGTTCATTTACCATACCCACTATACTGGGGGTCTGGAGCTTATCCTGGAAACTCCTGCCACAAGGCAGGGAAGAAACTAGGTTGCAATGCCAACTCATTACAGTAGTTTGTTAGTTGTTCTAATAAGATGAAGATTTTCACAACATTCGGTGTGACTTTTCTAAAGCTCATGCATTTGTTTCCCTTTATTTCAAAAGGCCTATACTAGATCTGAACTGTAATTAGGCTCCTACATGCTTTTCTGACTGGGTTTTCCTAGTCTGAGCTAATTTTTCTCTGCAGCTCCATTGAAGGAAGTGACTTAATGAGCTTCTAATGAGAATGTCTAATTTGATATGGGAGAGAGTAATTATGCAATTGTTTTTTAAAGACTATCTTAAACAATTAAGAAAGTACCAGATCATGCCTTTGCAAGGGAGAGGAAAGTGCAGAGAGCAAAATTCTCTCTGTTGGGCTTTGCTCTGATCAGTGTTAGACAGGGGTAATAAGGGTTTATGTGTAAGGGAACTGCTTCATCACACAGAAAATTCCACTGTCATTGGTTATACGCTGAACCATAACAGGTACTGCATTTTCTAACCATAAGTAGTACTGTAACAAGCGCACAGCAGTGCTCATTCAAATTGTTTTTAATTATCAAAGTAACAACATTCCAAACAAAGGATATGTTGGTAAGTATGGGATGCCATAGCTTAGCAGTGTATTGCTGCTTTCAGCAGTATTTAGATATGTGTGGTATTAGGCAGCACCATCAAAAAAATGACCATGAAAGCAGAGTCATTTCCCTGGCACAAAGAGGAGGCAAAGGTGCCAGAACTGGGCAGAATCACCCAGGCTGGACTGATGGATTGGCCAGCCAGGCCTGAGACTGCCCCTGTCGTTTGAGAATGTGTTTATCCAAGGACAAGCGCTCACCTTCCCATCTGTCCTGTGAATTTCCTAATGTGTAAGACAGGTGGCCTGCTGGATGTTTAAAGCCCAGTGGGTACAAATATGATTAAGAACTCACATTAGCTATTGTGGTAAATAAGAATGCTATATTTAGGAGGGGAAACCGAAATAAAATCTACTAAACCATGTACATAAATAAGCAGCAGGCAGGTTAGAGGAAGACTGAGAAACATCCAGCTTTAATTTGATGGTCTGTGATTAACTGGTAGTACCAGTCTGGTACTTCCTGGCAAGAGACCAAGTCAAGAACGACTAGAATTACCATACGGAGGCAGCAAGTGACAGAGGTGAACCTGGTGCTGGCCACATCCTTCTCCATGGACCCAGGGACAGTGCATGAGGGAAAATAGCTCTGGTGTGACCATCAATGTTCAGATTCACCCACTGGCAGTTCATATACTGACCAAGACAATTCTTCTTTTACCATGTGTACATATTAATACTACATAGGTAAACAGGTAGGCAGACAGACAAAGAGACAGAGTAATAGGAATCAGTGGTTCATGAAATTACCCTTGCATGACAGTCTTTTAACCATGTCAGCAAAAACAGGCTACAGTCACAGCAGAACTAGTTCACAAAGGCATCCCAACTAGCTATATAATACCTATGAAATTTGCACCATGCAGTATCCCAGAGTCATCTTCATATTTTCCTAGTAGGGGTGGCCTTAAAAGGCCCTCGCTTGTAAATATTTTCTGCAAGATTTGCTTTCAAATAAATGGCATTGTGGAAAAGGTACGGTATATTTTTCATTGTTACAGTATATGATCAAAAGTATCAAAAACAAGCCAAGTAAAAATGCTCAAAAAAGCCAAGGGCTTTCAGAAATATTCCCATATATTGAGCTGAGAGGAAACACTAAAGAAAAGGCAAATGAGAAACTATTTTAAAATAAGGATTATTACATGAAAAACAACTTGAAAAATTAAAAGGTCAAAAATATGAAATATACTGATTGTGAACAAGAACACATGACAAGTACAATGCACACACATTTACAAAATTTATACTACTATACTTCAGTAAAATGAGTAAACAGGCAACATTTCCTATATATTTTATAAAAACGAATCATTTTGCTTCATTTAATCTTTTAAGGAGCATAAGAAATGTTTCTGTTTTCTGTTATAACATTAGTCAGTTGAACATTCATGATAAACAAATGTAACAATATAATGAAAATGCCCATTCTCCTGCAATGGGATGAAAGCCTGAAATCATGGCATGTTTCTGCAAGCTATTAACTAAGGCTGCATGACCTGAAGATAAAGGCGACATGTTGAAGAGAGAGGCTGCTGTGTGACGCACCTGGATGTGGGTGGCAGTGGTGGCGGAGGCCACGATGTAAAAACGCTAATTAAAACAAAGAGCCGTGCTGAGACCCAGGTGCAACAGCAAGCAGATGAGGCCCAAACATCTCTGATCAGGGAGAACAAAACAAACTTACACACTAAGTAAATACAATTTCACAAATAAGTACCAGGGTTCTCTGAGATGCTTTGAACGATGATCATCTCAAAATAAGGAATTCCTAATATAAATTAATCTCTGACTCAAAGCCTTTAAATAAATGTGTTTAAGTCCTAACCAAAACAGAAGAGAAAAACATGAATACCACATTAACTTTTATCTACTTTAAGGCACTGCCCCTTAAACCATAAATCTTTTTTCATTTATATGTAAATAAATGAAGGATTGATGGTTGCCACTGTCACTAAGCCACTGATTGCTAACAGTTCAGTAACACTGTACCATTAACCAATGAACTACAAACATGCTATGAAAACATTTGTACTTATTGTTGCTGTCAAAGCCAAATGTTTCAGCTCTTCCCCATCCACATTTTCTACAAATTCGTCCTGTAAATATGTGCACCAGAATGCTGCTTTATCACCCTTGTCGAGAGTATCAGCAAACATGCACTGTGAATTTAATGAGCCATTGCTCAAAAAAAGGCTCCCTTAGATGGCAAAAGCAGACAGTAGGAAAAAAAATGTTTTAAAGATTATGGAACTGACCATTTCTTTATATAGACATATGACTAATTTCTGCTCTAAGATTAAATGCCTTTTGTCAGATTTACTCTACATTACAGACCTCTGATTGCCTCTCTACCTTAGAGCTGAATCAAGCATCCCTTCTTCCAGTACACCTATTTAACAAAGCCCTTTGGTTATTGAGATTGACAGATAATTACATCCGCTCAAACAGAAAAGCCAAAAAGCAAAGCAGTCAGCGTATGTACTACAATGTTTTGACATAGCTGACTGCTTTGCACACTTCAAAGTCATTCATTCAGAACTTCACTGTTAAACTATACATTCCTTGAAAAGTGTTGTAGGTCATGCTTTGTAATCCAGCTCATATCTGTCTTGAATTATACAACCATTGTCATTTTTCATAAAGCATTAGTTTTATTTATATCTCATTTGCTTTTGCTCTATAAATAAGAATATGGATGCAGGATATGAAGGAAACGTTTCAGTTCTAGACAAGGGGTGCCCCGCAGATGCTTTAGGGTAGTCTTTCAATTAGCAACCAATTTACATCAGGTAAGCCAACTTTGTAATCCCTTCAGTGAAACAATTAAGAACTGAGATAAAATATAAAACCAGCAGACCCTGAGGCCTTCAGGGACTAGTGCTGCCCATTCCTAATCTACATGTAATAATTCAAAATCTATTTTTAGATGAAGCAGAAATATAAAACAAATTAATTAGCAAATTAATAAAATCAATTTGCCATGGACATTCTACACAAAATGTGGCAGACAAAAGAGGAAAGTTGTGGAAACCGAGAGCACAGGACAAGGCAGTTCTAGCAGGCCAACTCTAATGAACCTCGATTGCTTTGGGTATTTGTAAGCAGAGCCTCTCCAACTCTTTTGCTCTTTGCATAATAGCACAGGACGCTGTTCTTGTGTTGTGTTGAGAGGCCATTACCGAAGCCAGCATACATTTCCATGGAGTGCAGGATGACCGGGCATGTTTATTCATGGCACAATGAGCAGGACCCGCAAGGTGACTACCTGTCAGGGGCTGGCAGTGGCATTCAACAGACTGATTTTGCCTGATAGATATGCAGGGCCTTGCGCGTGTGTGTGTGTGTGTGCGCGCGCGTGCGTGCGTGTGTGTGTGTGTGTGTGTTTATAGGTGCCGGGATGGGTTTATCTGTGACTAACTCACAGACATTATTTAAAACAAGGTGCTCTGTGCACTGACTGCTGGAAGCAGCTGCTGTGGCCCTTTTGCGGGAAGAATCCTTTTACCTCATTGGGCTCTATTTTAAGGATCTAACACAAAGTGCAGCTAACAGATTTGAGCATGTCCAAATCCATTTTGCTATTTTGACGGCGGAAAGACCAGACTTTGCCTCAGCGCAAGGCACAAAAAGGTTGTCCTAACTCTCTTAATTGGGCGTAACATGCAGTGAACCAATCAGAATGGCACATCACCTCACCTTTAAAAGACAGCTGCGCATGATCTACTGCAGATTGCTTTTACAATGGCACATTTGCCCGGCAAGCCAGATCGCTTTTCGGCCGATGAAACGGACGTGTTCGTGCGCAAAGTGAAAATGTGCGAGCATATCATTTATGGGAGCAGCACTGCTCCACCTCAGCCAGTGATTCTCAAAGTGTATGTTGCGCTTATTGTGAGTGTGCCCTTGATTTCTGGCATCACCAGATCATCAACTCAGTGCCGAAATAAGTATAATGATGTCAGAAGACGGGGAAGTTCACTGCTAAATGAGAGGAGTGACTGGGAACGGGGACTTAATTATACTTGTGTGTATTTTTGTCTGAAGTTTGCAGAATACAAATAAAAGTGAAATCTTTGTTCAAACAAAACACGGCCTATAGTTTTTAAGGTGTTTTAAAATTTTCAAATAAAAGCCAAAAACGTGGTTATTTTTTACATCTCAGAATTTAGATTCCTTATTAGACTACAGACGATTCAGCTCTTCTGCCAGCTGATCCCTCCTTGCCCACGCTGTGCCAGCATGCACTCCTTTGTTGGCATCGGCACATGCAGTTAAGCATCACACCTTCTTAAGTCCTCTGATATGTCTTCATTTATGTCCAACAGACATCCATCACACATGGCAATGGTATGCGACATACAACATGCCACAAAGAATGCTCTGACTCTAGGGACTCTACATATCTGAAATGCATTTTCAGCCTTCAAAATGCTTAATTTTAATAATGAACTCAAAAGGTTTTTGAATGATACAGTTTGTTCGTCACTTAATATATATATTACACTTAATATGCATTTTTCCTTTGGTGTTTCATTAAACAGTATGATTGCGTGAAAGGAACAGTTGTACTCTATAATAAAACATATTTAAATTAAATTAAAATAACAAAATACCATAAGTGCACATTAGAGTGCGTATCTGTGTCAATAACGAGCATCCTGCACCCACATGTTACTAAAATGCAATGCATAAATACTGTTTAACAGAGCCCCACTGACTTCAGATATGGTTTTTATTGGTCAAAAGGGCAACGACATTGCACTGCCGTGAAACAGTAACGCGCGAACGATGCAGCTGGCCAGGCGTCATTTTATAAACAGCAATCCTACGAGCGTAGAGTGGGCACATAATTATTTACTATATACCAGGTCTAATACTGGGCTGGTCAGTGTCCAATACTCCCAGCCTGGACCTCCCAACAAAGTAGGGACTACTCAGTTTAAACCAAAGAATCCTATTACTATTGCTAAAAAAAACGTACAAATGATTTTCTAGTTGAAGTATTTTGAATGAAAGACCTACATGTAATTGTGGTACTGTAGCATGTGCAATTCATTCTGCGTATTTCATGTGGCACTACAATTATGGAAAACACCAATTTCATACTTTTTTTTAACTTTAAGGGTCAAGAGAAATCCATGTAGTTCAGTTACAATTAACTATGCCTTTGCTCATTTAGACTCTCATTATTGTTTTTGTTGAAAAACCATGAGACAGTTCAATTTATGCAACCAATTCACAGACAGAGAATAAAAAAACAGCCTACCACAAATAACAAAGAAACAGAGAAATGCTTTGTAAGCTGTTGAATACCATACGCATTAACACCACGTATTTCCATAATGCATACATGACCTTAAAATCCTTTGTTGATTACCTCTCAATAATATGAAATAATATGAAATACAGCCCCGGTAGTTCTTACCACATATGCATAAAGTATTGAGTTAGATGTTGCATGATTTTCTTAAGCCTTTGCTTCCTTAATCATAACATACAGTATGAACTATATTGTATAGCTTCCTGAAAATTAATCAGGACTAGTACAGACAAATGATATTTAATTTTCCTTTACAAAATTTTCTCATTCCATTCATTTCCATGACAGATAATTCCAGATGGCAAATTCTACTTTGCAAGTCCCTTTACTCATCAAAGGAAATAAAAATCAAGGTTCTGGGTACAAGACATTCCATCAAAACCATTTTTTCATTAGCAGCAGTCATCATACAGCATTAACTTTTCACAGCAATGGAAGCTTGACTGCGAAGCATCCCCGGTGAACAGAATGCAGCTCCAATGCACAGAGCCAGGCAGTGCCCATGAGTAAGCATGCGCTCGCAGCCCATTCGCAGCGGTGGGGGACATCTATGCGCGAGTTTTGGTGTGCCAGCATAACTCACAGAGGTAGGATACCTCAATGGCTGCCCACTCACACACATTGCAACCAGATCTGACGGCCTCAAGAAAGCTCACTAGTAAATACAGCAAATGCTAAATGAGCTAAAACATAGTGCATTCAATGTCCCTGAAAAAGATTAGTGATTTTAAGCTTTAAATGAAAATAGACAAACTTTGGCTGTACATTAATTGCTACACTGGCAATACAAAATAGACTCAGCTTTTCAGCATTTAATTCCAGATCGCTTTACCTCTTTAAAAAGCATAGCGTTTAAAAACAACAACATCAAATGGTCAAACACTTAACATCACATCTGTTCTGCACTAAAAGGTCTCTGAACAGTGTGTTATGGGGTGTGGCCATACAGCAGGTTGGGGTTAGTGGGGGCAACTGCAAATCACCACTAGCAGGGACTCTGCCAACTGCCCGGCTGTGACACTCAAACGGAACTCTGTGACTTTTTAATCCTATCCTGTGAATATTTCACAAACCCTTAAAGGCATAGGAATCAATTAATTAAAGCTGAAATGCTGCTCCATGAAACTCATAAATAGTGCACGTGGTATCAGCCAAATTTTTGTGTCAATCACTCCATAGCAACAGCTGTGTAATTACAGAAGTCCACATCTACAGCCAGCGCTAGTGCCAAATTCAAATAATGTGCTTGCTGGAGGCTCCCAAATTAGAGATTGCATTGACCTGGATGAACTAAATTTTGACTTTGATCTTTCCTTTATAAGCAGTAAATTACAAGATTCTCCCTATGCACTATTAAAAAAAGAACTAATTGTATCAATCACCCCCATGTGCCATACAATAAAAATACACCAGCAAGAAGTCCAGTATGTAATTTCTAAGGAGGCCATTTAAATCTCAATTTCAAAATCCATTGATACATGAAAAAATGTCCTAAATATTTTGTTCAACCTGCTTCATGCACTTCAATAAATGCATTAAAGATGCTTTCACATCACCAGCATTTACCTGATTAGTCTTATTTCTGTATCTTCACATCTGGCAAGTTTGCAGTAGCAAAGCTTCGGTATACTCAACAAATTAGTCTAAATGAGTTTTCAAAGTGGATTATACTATAAAGTGCTACCTCATTACTGTAGTGCATCTATACGATGCTATGCTCTGCTACAGTACGTTCACGGGTTACATTGTGTTTCATTCCGATGTATCTTTCAATGACTATTGTGTTTCAGTGGATGCTGTTTTTTAATCTTTCAGGGGAAGATTGGACTGGAGTTTAACTTTAACCAAGAGCTGGGAATTTTGATGCTGTTTTCTGCATTTTAGTAAAGAACAGTGCACTGTGGAAAGAGACGTAAGACGGGTGAAATCAAACTCCTGTTGCCTGGGCAAGTCCCACTTATGCCAGTAACGTCGAGCTCAGTGTACTGTCACACAGGAGGAAAACACCAGACCACATCTGCACATCCAAAATGCATCAGGTTTGCAACTCAGGCAGGTAGACTGGTACCAGACAGGTCACGGCATCACTGCAAGAACTCCCTCAAAACACAATCTCACAAAGCAGGGGGAAGTGCTCTCCAACACAAGATGTCTACTCTTCAGGATATCTATACAATGCATTATTAACGACTCACAGACAAAGAAACAGGTAGATGAAAAAAGGTGAAAAAAAACAGTTAAATAATTGAATGCTAGGCAACTCAAAAAGAGAAAAGAATTCCTATAGTTCTACAATCTGAGAAAAAGTAGGTCAGAGAGAAACATCAAAGGGGCAAACTTGCAACAAAGTCATACAGTACATACTAGCAGTAACCTCATGCAATGTTCAAAACACATCAGATGAAGCACGCTCACACAGCTATTTTGAAAAGGGTGCGAATAAAAAAAGAAGAAACAGCTGAAACAGTTGGGGGGCAGGGGGAGGAGGAAGAGAAAAGCACCACCTTGTAACATAATGCAAATGCAGGCAGTGGCGCCAGCACCCACCCTCGCGTCACTTTCGGCTGTTTCACACCGCCCAGATCTTACCCACTGGCACATTCACACACACTTCCCAGGCCCAGCATCCAGCCTTGGCCATCAGTGTTTAACTTTTCTCTTCTTTCCGCTATGAGACCTGGCTTAAAGCATCCGCTTGGCTGCACTGAGAGGAGCCTGGGAAAAGCAGTAGGGACAGGTTATCAGGGAGCTCGTTATGCGCGCTCATCTGCCAATCAGGACCGAACGATACTGTGAGTCGTTCAGGGGTAACAACGTTTATACTCTAGAGTGCTTCCGAGCCAGTATTCATATAGGACCACTCACTATGATGTGTCTGCACGCTGCCATGGTGCATGGTCATTTAATGTAATGGGCTCTTCGCATGTATGCACACATAGACAACATAATGATGCTCTGAGAGCTGTGCTAAGCACCACAGCATGCCAGGGCACAGGATGTGTGCCACAGAGTAAATGAGTTCATGCTAGCTGGGATGTGTCCACCACATCTCACTCTGCTCCCGCTCCCTCTCTCGGACCATTATCGTGCCCCATGCAGGATGGCCATCCTGACATTAACTGTGCGTGGTTCAATGTCATTGGCCCAAGCGCAGAAGTGCTTTGCCAAACATCTCACCAGAGAAGCATGTGGACGCGTGCCAGGTGCGGCCAGCACACGTGGTCCTCCTCGCAGCCCCTTGTTCACTCCTGCACCAGCATGGACTTATTTGGCAAAAGGAAAAAATTGTGATGCACAGAGTCTAATCAAAACTGCTGCATGAATACAAGCCCCATGGCAAATAACTGTGGTGGCAAATATGGGAGGAGGAGGAGAGAGAGAGGATCTATGTGATTGCTGAGCCGTCATTGCCTACAGAGATTCCCCAGGCAAAACAGGCCACCTGCCACACAGTATATTAAACCCAAATCGTCAGGCCTGCCTGTAACTTTCCTTGTCTAATCAATTGCTTTGATCAACTAGCAGGACACAGTGCTTTAGAAGCTTGCTGTAAAGAAAGCTGCAGAAGAACAGCAGTGTAACAGGACATCTGAGACTATAACATATAGCAGGAAGTCAATAAAAACGAGAACTACTTTAATAATACTGTCTTACTTCACTCTACTTCAAGTTTTGCATTTATTTGTCACACACACAGTCAAACATTGCACCACCATGCAGTGAAATGCCATTCCAACCTGCTTCCTGCATTGTGCTGGACAAAATATGCATACAAACAGAAAAATCAATACAGTTTAACAATACAATAATAAGCAAGATTAAAATTAGAATAAAAATAAGTATAAAATAAGGAAAATAACAATAAAGATATAATGACTTAAGTGTGGTAAAGCACTAATAAATATTAAGACACACCAGCTGTGCATAACCCAGTGCCAGAGAAGCAGTTATTGAAGAATGGATCGATTTACAATGCACAGCAATCATATTTGTATATTTATAAGACTATTCAGTAGGTCAAAATGAACATATGCAATCCCACTTGCAGTCTTCTGAGCAGTATCTCTCTAGTCAATACTGATAGCAAACAATACGAAAGACAGCAAGAGAATGAGTGCAGTGAAACAAGAGGAGGCGTGAGCCGGGCAGACGGTTGCCGGAGAGAAGGGATAAACACGATGGGACAGGCGTGCTGCCGGAGCACAAGCCGTCACCACCACACACAGGGAAGGGGTCATTCCAGCTTCACAGGCAGCCATTTATCTCAGTTTCACAGGGGGCGATGTGCGCTGCAGTCATTCAACATTTAAACTAATCATTGGGGGGGGTGACCCGGCTCAACCAACACCTAATAAACTCGCAAATCCTCGGCGAAAAATTCCTGCAAGAGATTTTTAAAAATTCCAAAACCAACAAGAATTTATCGTTCAGCTAACTAAATGACCCAAGATTCTGCTGTCTGCATTTTATTATTTCGCAGGCAAAATCAGCCAAATACCAGCAATGTCTCTAAAATGTAACCAACATGAAGCATTTAACAGGTAACTGGCTTTACAGGTCACCCATTAGCATTCTTCTTTAAATGTTTCTCTCTCAAAATCTATGGATAAGAAGAGGCTACAGTTGAATGTAACGGGTACTGAGCCTAAAACCGCAAGCATCCTTGGATGCCATTAGCATTGTAGTTTTGTGTCTCTAAGGACTGCTGCATCACATATCAACGGTGGACTGTGGACTGCAAAGGAACAATGCTGGCAATTGATTATTGAACAAGGCCGCACTTGGCTCTGTATACAGGAGGGAGGAAGAAAGAAAGAAATAGGAAAACAAGAAAACATGTTCATGCTCTATTAGCAAAGGCATCTTCTGGGTGTGATGAAAAAATCCTTTTAATACTCTACATCGATTTACCAGTTAGCCCTGTATTTAAATTCCAACAGAATCCACCTGAGAGACATTAGAATTATGGTTGCTATTTATTTCTGAATGTGCACCCCCTTCTTTTTACTACAAAGGAAATGCAAAATGAGTACCAGAAGATAAACGAAAAGGCGTTTTATGAAGCTTTAAGCCAGTCTGTTAAGCAAACTCCTAGAGGAATATGTTAAAGCCTCCTGCTTTTTCTTTTATCTCCACAAGTTTGATAACTTCCAACAGGTTCCACGGCTTTAAAGGGCAATATTCCCAGGAGAAGCACATCATTTATCTATCATGAAAGCCAGAAGACACAGCCCTAATAAACCTTTTGCATATTGTCTTTTTAGCAATACATAATGTATTTAAACTGCTTGTTTTCACAAAAAACATAAATAGTTGTAGTTATAGATAATTTTTATGACCCACAATGTTCGTGTCAAATTAAGAAGAAATAGTGCAGCAGCAATATACATGCCTAAGATTAAGCAGTCAGTGCCAGGGTGTTGCTGAAATGTCTTGCCCAGCTAGAAAAACATCACTTAAATGTGGGCTGCATCTTTCCATTTGGAGTGATAACACAAACTTTGCCTTGAAGCAGCACTGTTACAGTAAAAGGCACAAGAAAAATACATTGTTTTTACTATAGACAGCCTTTATTTTATCAAGGTAGGATTTCAGTTAGCACTTTGTCTCTGGTGTAAATAATATTGTATAAGGCTTTGTTTTAATTAATAAACAAACAAACCAATAAACAGATAAATAGATCTGGCAGATGGCATGTACCTTGTTTTTTTAATGTTCTTGATTTCATGTTTTACTCACCCTTTCACATAGATGACCATTTTACAATCAAAACATATTGGCTTAACAAGCAAACAAAAGGGAAATCGATATTAAAGCATAATCATTTTTAGGTGAACTGAATACTGAGAATATAAATTGGAGTGTTGCTGTATAAGGGAGTAAGAGGGAGGGAATTACCATGGAGATGAGGTATGTTGTTGCCCTCCAAGGTGGAGTGTCTTGGGCCTAGAGGCTGAACAGGAGCTGGCATTAGCTGGCCTCTCCCAGTAGGGGTCACTGTGGAAAAATTTGAAAATTTCTTAACGGCTGTAGGAGAGAATACTTCCCCCCTCCTCCCCAGAGAAAAGTTGCCAGACAATAGTAATCAGTAGTCAGATGTATTTATGCTTTAATGTTCTGTGCTATGTGCATTTTTCATGATCCATAATTAATGCAGTAAATGGCTTAAAAGATTATGCTAGTAAGGCAATCATCAGTGACCATTGTTTTGTCCTTACTGTGTGGCTCCTTGGTGTAAACATATACATAAGTTTTGACAGTTACACAAAGCACTTGGGAGGCTAACTTTAAAAGATTTTGTCATGTGCAATCTTATAAGACTGTCCACTGACTGTTCTAGCAAAAATGTTTGAAATTCCTGGATGTCACATTCCTACAGGGCTTTGTACCCAGCACAGGGCTGGCAGGCAACCCATATATATTACATTGTGTGGCTGAAATTGACTTTAACTCTGCAGTGAATTATTGAAATTTTACTGACCCTCAAAAAGGGACTGTCAAAATTGATACTATATTCAATTTTTCAAATGCAGTGCATTTCGTGTATACACAACTCTCAGTGCAACAGAATCATAAAGCAAGGCAAGCAAGTAAACTTCGTGCATTCGTGTATATATGTGTGATATATATGTATGTGTGTGTATATATATATATATATATATATATATATATATATATATAGAGAGAGAGAGAGAGTGGGAGTGAGAGAGTCAAAATTTAAATAAAACTGTATATAGAGTAAAAAAAAAATAATGT
>JABFEA020000029.1:5677609-5692378 GCA_019775915.2 Cyphomyrus plagiostoma
ACACACACACACACACACACACACACACACACACACACACACACACACACACACACACACACACACACACAAACACATTGTAATTATATTTTTGTGGGGAGTCTCCATTCATTTCTATGTGGAAAAACACACACACTACGCTCAATCACCTGGCTGCATGTCTATGGACTACAGGTGGAAACCTGAGCATTCAAAGGAAACCTGTGCATCAGGGGGAGTAAATGCATGTTCCACACACAGGAAGGAGGAGGCAAACTGACTGGTGTGAGGTGACAATGCTACCTGCGCACCGAACAAGCTTCCCCCACATCATGTTTCTTTTACATAAATCTAACAGCAGAGTAAGCAGAGTAGTGCAACTCTAATAAGAATGCATTAATTATTATACAACAGTTCGTTCCAGCCAAGAAATCTGGCATTCTATGAGTGTGATTACCGGAGTAAAACCACACTTGGACATTTCACATCAGCTGTATCACTCCATTTTACAGGTGTGTCTAAAAACAATTACAATTGCCTCATTTCCACCAACACGGACCCGCTGCTGCGCTGGTTGCTGCTTGGTGCCTTTTGAGAACCTGCTGTCGTTCCCACTGGTTTCAAAGATGAACGTAGGTGGAAGTGAAAGTGAAGTAAAAGTTCATATGCATTCCGTTTTGTTGGATTTATTTTATTCTGTTTCGGATTTTTTATTTTTATTAGCTGTCGAACTGACAAAAAAAGTTTATATACTGTAGTATAACTCCTTGTGCTATATCCACACTGCCTGTATCTACTTTTGTCTCCTTAAAGGCTCCCCATCTCTGTGTGTAAATGAGTTTATTCTTTATTCTTGCTTGTTGTTTCACTGGTATCCTTTTAAGGATTGTGCATTAAGAGTTTGTTAATAAATAAAGTTTGCTGTCTGCCTCATGATCTCTTCACTACTCAAGCACCACAATATTTTATTTATTAGACCTGCAGGATGGTTCTAATTTACAATGCAAAGTAATTTCGCTAATAAGCTGTCTCATTATCGGCTATAGACTGAATTTTCTGGGTATGTGGAAGGCTTGGATGCAAAGCCCATCCCACTTTCACTGACGTTACTGGAACTAATTTTTTTTTGCATAGACCCGTAAATGTTAAATAAATAAATGAAATCTTAGTACTGTTACCTTATAAATGCCACTTGATGAACTGTTGTACAAAAGCAATAACATGCTGTAGGAAATGATTACCTTCAGCATGAGGCTACAGGAGTACAACTGCATTCCTTCTTGTATGTTTCTTCATCAAATGTAATGCATTATTTGGAACATTGTGTGTTTTCCATAGTCATAAATTTATCTCAATGTCTCAGAGAACAAATCCCAAAACTGCTGTTGTTAAATTAGGCAGATTGATTAACCCAATACCTATGATTCTGACCCAATACTTATGTTATCCCATCCCATTCTGCTGCCTTGGAGACAGGAAGTTCAGGAACTTGCCTAGTGGGTCAGTCTTGTGAGGGCCGGAGTTTCTTTCGGAACCACAGCATTATATAGCCTATATAAAAAAGGCTGTCAATTGCAGGAGATGACCAACGGATAATGGTAGCCAACCATTTGAACTGCTATAGTGATATAACAAGGGGATATTCCCACCCCAGTGAAATATACCAAGCAGGGCAGCTAACCGACCACCCAACCCCACTCAGCAGCAAATGCCTGGGTACGCCCCTGTTGGGAGAGGACCTGAGCATCCAGGCTCACCACAGTCCTGTACTCTGTATAAGTGGTATTGGACATATACATTGAAAGTCTGTTGGCTTTTTGCTAAATTTAATTGTTTTGCATCACAGAATTCCATTATTGCCGTTTGTTTCATTTGGCTTAGATTGGAAAAAGGCTTAATGAAAATTTTACAATAATAATGTTTTTTAATAGTAAATGCCATCATCATTTTGACATAATGCATATATCATACTACCCTGGTGAAGGTTGTATTGATATAATGCAGTGTGTCTCTAAATGCATTTAAACCATTTCTTAAGCTATTTAATTCATAGGTTTATATTACACATTGGGCAGTGAAATATGGCCAAAGCATTATTGGAGAAAATTACCCCCTGACAATCAAATTCACAGGAAGTATTATGCATGTGTTGTATCAGTGTAACATGTTGCTATTAGATCACAAATGTTTTGACAATACTGAAAAGGTACAAACTGCATAATTGGTTCTGGCCTGGTTGAAAAATGGGGTAATAATTCTCTAATGATACAGATATCCACTTAAGGGTTTAAGGATAGATGGAACAACTATGCAAGAAGTCTATTTAATTGATCAAGCAAGAATAAGGGGATACACCCTCAAGAATTCTGGCAACAAGCAAAACATGGAATATGGACTATTTAATTTGAATTGTGAACATAACTAAAATCCACAGAATCCCTCTCGTTTTCAAAATGAAAGCATGGTGGTAGTCTACTATGCTTATGATTGGTAATTCTCACAGATATGACAATCCTTTGACAAACATAAAATTTTACATAGAAATACATTGAATTTTGCGCAAAGCACTGGGTATGATGTTCAACTGCATCAAGCCCTGCAAGCAGTCCTTCAACTTGCAAAGAAAAAATGTGGGTGTTGGAGGCGGGACTGGCATTCCAGCCACCGTAAAAACCTTCACACATCTCTGACAAAGACAAGACTTTTTTCTGCAGGCATAATGAAGGGGACAGGGGAAAACCCCTGGGGAAACTCATCACGGAAGAGTCGAAACTGCTGGAAACCATATGGGGTTAGATTTCTTGGGGATCGGTACTGGTGTGATGCTAAGGGATTGCCTGCTGCATGACAGCAGTTGGGCTCATCTGAGGTGGCTCATCCGGGTAGTCACTTGCAGCATCTTGTCTCTCTGGCATGATGACCATCTTCCTCTGCTGTCAGTAGAGCTTCATCCATCCATCCATTTTCCAACCCGCTTATCCTACTGGGTCGCGGGGGGGGGTCCGGAGCCTATCCCGGAAGCAACGGGCCCAAGGCAGAGAACAACCCTGAATGGGGGGCCAGCCCATCGCAGGGCACAGTAGAGCTTCATAAACTCCGTATTTCAGTGGCGGCACTGTCTGAGGTACACAGACCAGGGAGTGGCCAGATCTCTGTAGGATACATGTATTAGTGTTCTAGTCGCTCTGATGTCTGCAGGGAGTAGTTGTTGCTGTGGCATATTGGCTCTTTCCAGTGGTGTCCGGTGTCATCCATTTCAACAAGCTTATTATGAGACTCAGGCTATGACACTGAGTGTCTTGTCTGTTGTCTCAGTGTATGCTCTGACCACGGTGAGTGGTGTCTCAATGAGATTTTTTCCACAGCTTCACTCGGTGGTTGATGAGTGCCCACGAGGTGACACTCCTCTGGTCATAGGTGACTTTAGTGAGATCAATGGCTCTGACAGGACTAGTTATGAGGATTGAGTTGGTCCCCATGGGTCTGACGAGCGTGGTGAAAGTGGCTCTATATTCCTTGACTTTGCAAAAGGTCAAGGGCTGTGGGTCACTGGATCCTGGTTCCAACACCCTGAGCTGCATCATTGGACTTGATACTCCAGTATTGGTGGTGCTATGAAGGAGATCAATCACATCCGTGTGGGCAGACACTGGAGGCTCCTGCAGAACTACAGGGTCTACAGAAGTACCCAGTTTATGAATTCTGACCATAGACTTGTTGTTGCTATTCTGAACATTTATCTTAGGTCCAGTAGGCTACCACCACTAGGAAAATGAAGCTGGACCTGGCCTGAGTTTCCATGCAGTTTGTATGGGGAACTTGCAGACTTCGGTGTGACTGCCGATTCTAATGTGACTGGAATGGGAGACCTTCCGCTGAGGGTTGTGATGGTGTTGCCAGTGTTCCAGATGGAGGTGTTGCATATTGTAGGGCACCATGGATATTACTGAGAGGAGTTGCAGTACACTGCTTGATGGCAAATCTGGTCTGTACCAGGAATTGAGAAGGATGGCTACGAGGGCCCTGAGGGCAGATAAGGCTTGCAAGTGTCCTGGATAATAACTAAAATCCAGGTCTTTAATGGCCTCTTGGGCACAGCCTGCAGCAGTGTGTCTGTCTGCGGAGAGGGTGTGTCTGCTGATTGTTTTTTGAGGTTCATTTCCCTTGGCAGCGACATTCATGTCTCTGGTGACTCTTCCTATGAAGTCCGTAGATGGACTGGGAGAGAATGGGGGGTTATGAGGCTACTGTAAAGGGGTGTGTGGCACTCCTGATCCTAAGAGGACAAAGGTCCATTCTTTAGAGCCCTGGTGCTCCCTGTTTTGGCATATGACTGAAAGACATGGACACTATCCAGTAACCTGAGATAAAGACTGGACTCCTTTGGTACTGTGTCTTTTCGGAAAATCCATTAGTTTGACTTTGTGTCAAATGAGCTGTCGCTCAGGGATTACCAAAAGAGGCACATAACCTGCTTTGTGAGGAAGCGTCAGGTACGGCATTACGGCCATGTGGTGAGATTCCCTGAGGGTGATCCAGTTTGTAGGACATGAGCAACTGGACAGTCAAGGGGACCCCAGATAACAAATGGCTGCAGGAGATAGATGGCCATTTCTGGAGGGGGGGGCTGGACTATGTGGTGGCTTAGGGGGTAGCCAATAGGGTCCCAAGGTATTTCATTGTGCGGTGAATGTGGCAACACGCTGTACCAGTGCGTGCTACCCAATCTTGACCTGACCTACAGAGCAATCTGCATTACCTTAAGTTTAGAATGCATTGAAGGTAAAAAAAAATGCAATTAAGTGTATAGTCCAAACAAGTTTATAGGGCTACGATATAGCATAGGCTGCAATGTATTATTCATATTATACATTTCCTAGTCACCGCCACCGCAGTGATGAAAGGAGAATACATGTACAGTGGTACCCGGATCACGAATTAAATTCCTCCCAGAAGGCTGTTTGAGTTGTGATTTGGTCAAATTCCAAGTCGAATTTCCCCGTAAGAAATAATGCAAATTAATTTAATCTGTTCCAGACCCCCTAATGATTGCCTATTTAAATATTTCTACCTACCTAAATAATGATAAAAAGCAGTAACAATCAATACAAAACAAATACACATGAAAAGGCACACATACAAAAGCAATAAACATGAAGTAAATGTCAGGTGAAGCATCATGACAAAAGTTCTACAGTTACTCCCATTATTTTCTTCTTTGGTTTGCTGCTATCATTGCTCACTTTCTAAGGCCCCATGATTACTGTATCACTAAATGTACTGATAAAGCACAAAACAATTCACACCGAACACAGGAACACAGCTTTCTCATATCAAACTCGGTTGAGAGCTACTGCAAAACTGAGGCCGATTCATGGGCATCATCAAGTAGGTTCATTTGCCTTTGTATCAGCCCATCAGAGACGCGTCTTAATCTAAACAAGTTTTAGCAGGTCTGTTTTGTTTTGTCGTGTTTCGGGTTTTTTGTTGAGTTGTGGCTACATTTTTGTCAACCACCCATTCAAGGTCCAAATTGGTAGAGTCTTAACCCATACTGGTTTTAGCATGAATGGTCAAGTTCCAAGATTTAGGTGAAGGTACAAGTCAAAAATATTCAGACCCATTCAGTGTCTGAGTTGGCCAAGTTAACCATCACTATAATTCACCATTTATTTCCATTTTGGTATAGTGCTTGAATCAGTTACATCCTTTCATACATCAGTTTGCATCTGTCTGCATTTTCTGTATCTGTATTTCTATTTGCATTTCATTACATTCATGGAGTCTAAACCCTACCTTCTTCACAGCAATTTCAAAATGCTGCAGCCTGGACTAGGAAATTCAATCATATTACACCAGTTGTCATCTCCCTTCTTTGGTTCTCAGGCAAATTTAGGGCAGATAAAAATTCCTCTTGGCACATTCAAAGCATGGAAAGCTTCACATCATCTTATCTAACTTAACTCATTAGCGTGCCTAAGTGAGAACACACTCTCAGTTCACAGGATATGGCTATTTTTGTAATTCCCATAACAAATAAACAGCCATAAACGGTAGTTACAGGACGCCTGAACTATAAAATTATTAAAAATGCCCCATGTTCTCAGCCTGCTGCTATCTGCATGTTTCTTATAAACGGGTCTTTCCATCTGTGTACCAAATCTCTTTCTGTCTGTTTCTGCCATGTGGTGCATCATCAGAGTGAAATCTGCACTGGTCCAGACACTATTGGCCCATGCAACAAGCAAACCCCACTGCACACTGGTAGCTGGCTGAGGAAAGGATAGAGACCCTCAAAACACTGACAGGCTTATTTTTAAATTGCAGAAGGCCAGCATTCCTTGGGTGGGGGTTAGTGGGGGCGTTGTGCAGCTAACAGATGTTGGACCCAAACAGGCACCAAAAGAAATTTAATAATGTGTTGTTCACATCCTACACTACAAGCTCTGCAACATTTATGCCTAAAAGGTTGCTATATAAAAATAATCTGAAATTAACTACATGGACACATGTATTTTTCATAAGCAAGTTATTAAATTTTCATAAAAATGACATGACATTAGAACATCAAATGCTACTATGTCCAGAACTAGTAAAATTTAAATGTGGTTTCTGCAGTAACTAAAGACATATAATGCAGGTTTTTTAAGAAACAAATTTTAAAAACCATTAGTTGGTTCTAAATTATACGAACCACACTTGCTTTTAAATTTAAATTAAGACAAGAATCTTTCCTTTGATTTTATCTTAATATTACAGTTTGGTAAATTTCCCTTCTTAAAAAAGGATAATGTTCAGTCACAAAATGGTCTAAGGATGTCATTAAGTGGAATCGCTGTGAATGAGAATTTTACACACTCTCTATTGTTCCGTCACAATTTTCTAATGACCCTGATGCCTGAGTTCTGACACCCACCTCTACCATGACTATCATGTAGACCAGTTCAGTGATGTTCAGACATGTCAAGTCATGTCACAATAAAACATAGATTCATCACAGTGCATTCAACAACTACTTGACATATCAATGCTTTCTATATTTATATACATAGATAAACCAAGAAATATAAATATGTTTTATATTATTTACATTTTCAGTTTCTGGTATTTTGCTTTTGATTTATTGTATAGTTTTTGTGAGTGAGGTGTGAATGAACAGTGGATCATTTTGGCTATATGTAAAGCACTATGAACCAAAGCACTGTGTACTAAAGCACCAATTATTTTTACACTAAACAGCAAAAACCCCTAGTGAAATGATCACACATTGTACAAGGATGTATTTATGAGCAAAGGAAATGATGTCTCTTTAAAGGAGAACAATTGTACAGTACTATCTCCCCAAGACTGATGCCTTGCATTTTATAAAGTTCTGCAAGCCACAAGTCATGCATTGGAATGTATCCCCTACAGGTTTGGTTAACGTCATGCTCTGCAATTTGCTCCCCAACTGCCTAGAATCCTAGCAAGACACGATAACACACACACACACACACACACACACACACACACTCACACAGAGAGGGCAGCCTCCGTGTCCCACTGCAGCATGGTGCATTTTGTTACACCACAGCAAAGGTAAATTACAGCCAGGAACAGGAGATTTGGCCCATTTATCAAAGTAGACTAGATTACTCACCATACTGGGCTTTCTTTTAAATTATATACTTTTTCACATGTGGGAAAAACTAATCCAGTCTGCCCCTGTGTACACTATAAAGTGCTCTAACAGTGCCTTTAGACAATTTTCTGGGAATCAGCTGTATGATTGAAAATGTGTCACAGGCCTGCTAACATTGCCCCTGGCTCGCCAGCGCACACCTGTGACCCTCTTATTGTATTTGAGCATGTTTAACTTGGGGCGGAGGTGGTGGTGGCAAAGTCGCAGCTCTACCATGCCAGATTCAGACATGCAGTCCGGCTTAACAACAAAACAACCACACCTAAACCATCCAGAAGCTGCTGTTCAGCCATGGGAGGGGGGTGAGGGGATTGAGGGACTGGGGAGATAGATACACACATCATATTTTTCCCCTTTGAGGGTGTTTTTAAATCAAGGAGTAGAGTCAAGCAATTCACATCAAACAGCAAAACAAGGTCAGCATCTCGGCGTGAACACGTACACGATACTGCAACTAAGCCCCTGTGGCCCAGAGACTTTCTACTCATTTGCCAAAAATCGACAGGGAAAAACACTGTCTTTTCAACTTAATGATCTAAGAAGAATAGGGAGGTAAAGAGAGGAGGCAGAAGCATGTGGACAAGGCTGGGGGAAGTGTAGGCTCCACTGGGCATCGCAAAAACAGATTCTCCTCTACTTTTTTCACCACCACTGGAGGGAATTCGATGAGCTTGTCTGGAAATTAAAACGAGCAAGCAGATGATTCATGGCTGTAAGTGACTGATTAATCTGAGCAGCCTGGGCTGTGAGGGAGCCTTTTACCGCAAAACCACATCAACCACATGATGCTTCACCTGACATGTTTATTGGGACTTTACATTGACTCAGGAGAGGTGTGCGGGTGATTTAGAAGAGGTTATATGGATGTCAGCTGAGGGAATAAGGTGAATGACATTTACAAGTAAATTCTCCCACGTGCCAGGCCCATTTGATAAAACACACTGCCACTCTCTTTGTCCTCCAGCTGAGAACTGACCAGCTCTCCACATCTCTCAGGAAAGTTATAAATCTGCACTGGACAGGGTGATGGCCAAGCACCTGCTGTTAACCCCCTACCCGCTTTCCACAGTGAGTCTGCTTCATGAGAAGCTCTCAGTACTCAATCATAAGCTGCCTGGTTAAAGTACATGGTTTTACCTCAGGGGCACAGATGGTGGGGACATGAATCCCCCCAATTATATAGGGACTCTGATCTGCCCCCCCCCCCCCTTTTTGAGGGGAAAAAAATAACAAAACTTTGATAGGTAGCGTCTCCAAATAGAGTTGGATATCGAGATGTTTGAACTCATCAAACGGTGTCGACCATCACAAACTACTCATAGCATGTGCTTGCTGCAGGTAGGAGTCCCCTCACATGCGCATGCATCCCCGTGCCTGCGCACACGCAATGCTCATCCCCATGCCTGTACACGCACATGCTCATCCCCATGACTGTACACACGCATGCTCATCCCCTTGCCTGTACACAAAGATTCCAACTGGCTCCCTTTATTTTGTTTGCAGGTAGACACAGTAAAATCCATGCATTTCTATTAGCCTATATTTTACTTTAAAATTTTTCACTTCCATGATGACCTACTGATTTAATATAGGATAAATAACTCAAGCACCGATGTTACTTTCTTACATCTTATACAAAAGCATCTATACTTGCCCCATTTGTGATGCATTCTGTTTGTATTGTGCAGGTTTTGGGTCCTGAACAAGTTCAGAATTGAGCTGCTTTAAATTATGTAGGGTGCAGTTGTCACCATACAGAACAACATGGGATGCAATACAGAAAAAAAGCAACCTGGAAAAAAAAACAAGATCTGTCACAGTGTTCTTTCAAATAGCAAGCAATATAAGTAGACGTAAATTCTATACAGGCTCGATCTATACCAAGCTTATGTTGGATGCAGTTGTCAACATAATATTCCCATATCTGTGATAGGCTAATTTATGTTCTGCAAACAAGAAAACGATGTCATCCCAGTTTGACCTAACATTAAATTATGTCTGTTAGAATAAAGATATAAATCTATGAATGTGCCCTTACATAATATGTAACATTACAGTATACTGGGGCTCAGTAAATTTAAACTTGTTGTTAAGCTGTTGTCAATGGGCCATTTCTGGGTGATTGGTAGTTCCACACCAGACAACAATGTAACATTGTATGTATCTAGCCAGTGTCAATTAAAATGTTTAGTACTGTATATTAAATCACGCCGAATGCAATCAACCATGGCAGCTACATATCAACCTTTTTAACTGTTTCATCTAAAAGCCCCTTTTCTTCTTAAACTGTGTAACTCTTTAAGGCCATGCAATTGTGCTAGACTAAGAAAGAGGTCTAGTTTCATAGCACACAGCACGGAACACAAACTTTTGCAGTCAACTTTGGCTCTGCATTTGTCATCCACCTGAATAATTAACGACTACATGCAGCCTACCGGCCACCTGGAGAGTTCACCACCCCTCCCAATTACAGACACTCTCTACCCTCCCAACAGGTCACAAATAGCTCAGCCATGGCATTATGATCACTCCTCTTCAGATGACTCCCACCCCGACAGGCACGCCTCCATTCTGCATCAGTTCAACTTTTATTTTGGCTGTCAGAAACCAACTCACTATGGAGTACTTGTTTATTTCAAAACAATCCATCAAATCTGGCAACAACCATGGACAAAAAGCATACGCGTGAAGATGTTTTGCAAAGCATGATGGATTATGATAAAAAGTCAAGCAGGCAAGATGGTGGGCGATTTTCAGAGAACTCGGCATTTGTGAATTATGCAAATCAGAGCTGTCTGATATTGGAGGAGGTTACTGGTTATTTTACCATTGTTAAATTAAACTGAATTCATGTAATGGAGAAACAAAGGAGGTAGACATATCAAAATAAACAAATATATTATGGCCCACCTTAAAAATAACCACTGTGAAGGTTGAACGACAGCTGGCCGCTGGGGTTAATATCACAGCAGAAAACAAAGACCTCACAAACATGTACCTGGCATGAGGCATGGTTTATTACAGGTGAACAGACACTTCAGCCCTTTTATTCGTTTCCACGATAAAGTCATGCCATCATTTTCAAGAAACAATATCATTTTAAAACACTTCCAGTCACGTCTCAATCAACAAGAAATGATGAGATGCCCTGTGAAAGATAGCAGAAGCAGGAACCCTAACTATGGGGGGGCACCACATCTTTCATTGTACTATACAGAAGGGATCCTAAATCCTTAATGGCCACTGCGTAACCATCAAATTCTTATAATTAATAACAATCAACTGATCAGCGTTGATCCAAAACGATAGCATTTTCTATGATAGCTTTGAGAAAGAAAAATGGTTTCAACTTTATTCAGTGTAATGTTTTTGTTTCTCTGCGTATCATTTGCAATCACACACAACAAATGCTAGGACAACAATACCTCGCAAGGAAGAGAAATTTCTCCCATTGCTTATTCTCCTAGCAGATAGAGTGCAACAGGGGCAGCTCTGATGAAACCCATCATGCTCAGTGTTAAGACAATGAATTATTAAGTACAGTCTGCTGTCCTACATCAAACCTGCACACTCCAAGACACCTCAAGGGAGCAACGGGGTGCCACCCAATCTGTACACAATTCCAGTACATTTATACATTTGCACTCTTCATCGGTCAGAGATGTGTACAAACAGACTTTCTGAGTGAGAAATGCCACCTTCTTTGCAATAGAAAAATGGAATATATTCAGCTTTAGGAACAGAAAAAGTATCTGTTGTGTTATGTCTAAAGGGGACTTCAAAGCAACCAGCTGAAGATGGCAGGTGGACACTGACCACAGCAAAAAAAATAATACAGCTCCAGTTTTTCTGTACAAATCCAGTCTTAGCCACAGATTAATGGATAAATCAGAAAAGGTATAAATATTCCAAACCTTTTTCTATAACATCTGAATATTGTTTCATTAGTATCTATTATTACCCTACAGATTCAGAAATCAAAAAATTACAGTGAAAGACTGAACTATTCTAACTATTCCAAAAGTCAATGTATTATGTATAAATTTATCTGAGCAGTATGATTTGTGATATCTCTAAATTCAATGCATAAATTTAGATTTAGGCATGTCTGCTTAGATAAGGAAGCTGGGAAAAGAACAAATAGTATTTTCCTCTATATTAAAGAAAATTACATACTGGACAGAGAAAAGATTTAGTCTCTGTGATTCATACTTATGTCACCTGGAATCCCAGTGACCTTCAATTCCCAACAATCAGGCTATTTACTCAAGTTAAATTAAAGTTTTAATTTGAGTTAAAGGACATTCTAAAAATCCTTTTAAAAGGACAGCAGTCTGGAGATGTAATGAGATAGTACTATGAGTCAAGGAGGGAAAACTGTATCAGAACAGAGTCTATCAAACCAGGAAAATATTCTTAAATGTAGAGGGAACAAAATATTTGAATTTTATGATTGGTGTAATAGGTTTCCTTTGATTACATAATGTGAGTAAAAGTTTTTTTTAATGGCTAACCATTAAGTTCATTCAAACTGAAATACTGGAGTCTGGGGCACCTTGCTCTTGGAGGCAACTGCGGACCGCGGTGAATGCTGAAGAAGGCTCGGCTGAAACTGAGAAGTGCACCACAGTCTCAGAAATGGATTCAAGCTACATTACTAGGGCACATTTGGTGAAGGTAGGGTCAGTAGTATCATTGTTCAATTAGTTTGGGGGCTGTTTGTTTGTGTGCAGTGGTACTTTCTTTTTCAATTCTCCATTATGCTTACAATCTTCCCTGTCATATTTCATTTGCTGTGTGATGTAACAAAGGAGACAGAATCTATGGACAAGTCACTCATGGCAGAGGCAGATGGGAGGGAAGATCCATTCAGCCAAGGGAAGGGGAGAAGCCCTTCATTATTTGCTGTGGAAATAATGTTTCAAGTGGATGTGGCTTTAATTCTTTTCATTTCACTACTTTAGAAAAGCCTCTGAATTAAGTATAAAGAAGAGAAATAACAACCTCTTACTTTAAAGAACACAGTAGGTGATGCATATATTGAATTTCAGCCAAATTACTTGCTGCAATTAAAGCAATGTCTTCTGTTTTTTGCAGGATTATTTGAGGGAAAACACATCAACAGTGTAATAAACACAAGCTTTTCCAGCAATCATTAAAATAAGAAAATTCTGCACACACTCAGTTAAAACCTGTGAAGGATACGATCATGTTCAAGGTGCCCATGGATCAGAGGCTCACCATAAGTCATACTGGATAAGCAGTTACAAAAGGGTATGTATGTATACAGTATGTGCGTGTACATATACTGTATGAATAGATGGACAGATGGAAGGTAGATGATTTAAAGCATCAAATTATTTTTTTCCCAAAGTAAACTTTAACCCAGAATACAACTAAACAATCAAGAATCTTAAGATCTCTACGATTTATTTTACCATATCTGTACACACTTAGATCACTTTTTATCTACCAAAGAAAAATTATCACATGTAATTAATCACATTTTTGTTTGCATGTATGTCTATACAGTATTTTCTCATAAAAGATCTGTTACTGATGGATGGTTACTGGAATCTTTCAAATCACTGGGGATTTAAGTTAGTCAAGATATTCAACTCTACTCATTGAAAAGATGTCTCGCAGCTGTCAGCTCCTCCCAGACAGGGAGACTTTGTCCTTACATTCAACACATGGAATCCACGAGACCAATAAAATAAATTTTAAAAATCTATTAAGAAGCAGTAAATGAAATTTCATGGCTGCTGGTTGACCAAGCGGGGGAATACACAAATAGTATGATACTGTATTTTAAACTAATAATAAATATGATTGGAAATTCAGAGAAAATATTGAGAAAACTATATACGTTTCATGAACACTGTTTGATTCAGGGATAGCATAACGCGAAAAATGAAAAGTTTCAATGAAAGCATGGCCAAAAATCCAAAACACTGCTTCAGAATGCAGGAAATAATGTTTGTCGATTATATTGTTTTTTATAATGCCACAGACATTTGAACTTTTTTAACACAATTGATAAACAATAGCCCCCTTCACTTCAGATAAACATAATTTTTAAAACTTTAATTAACCAAAATCAGGAATAACTCAAGTTAATAAATGTATACTAATGTCCTAAAGTACAGCAACTGAAGTATTTTCCTTCCATCCCTCCATCCATCCATCCATCCATCTATCTGGGGTTATGGTCACAGGGGCAGCAGTCTAAGCAGGGACTTAAGTATTTTACCTGCTGTAATGCTCTGTTAAAATAAAGTCAAACTGAAAGGACATTAAATGTAGGGTACAGTGGTAACTTGGTTTGTGAGCATAATTCGTTACGGAAAAGTGCTTAGCTTGTAATCTAAAGAACTCGTATATCAAAGTGAATTTTCCCCTAAGAAATCATGGAAACTCAGATGATTCGTTCCACAACCCAAAAATATTCATATAAAAACGATTAATACAAAATATAAAGTAAAAATACACTGCTCAAAAAAATTAAAGGAACGCTTTGAAAACACATCAGATCTCAATAGGGAAAAAAATCATGCCGTATATATATACTGATATGGACTGGGTAATGTGTTAGGAATTAAAGGATGCCATATCGTTTGATAGAAATGAAAATGATCAACCTACAGAGGGCTGAATTCAAAGACACTCCGAAAATCAAAGCGAAAAAATGATGCGGTAGGCTGGTCCATTTTGCCGAAATGTCATTGCAGCAACTCAAAATCATACTCATAGTAGTTTGTATGGCCCCCACGTGCTTGTAGGTGTGTCTGATAATGCCGGGGCATGTTCCTAATGAGACGATGGATGGTGTCTTGGGGGATCTCCTCCCAGATCTGAACCAGGGCATCACTAAGCTCCTGGACAGTCTGAGGTGCAACCTGGTGGCGTCGGATGAACTGAAACATAATGTCCCAGAGGTGTTACATTGGATTTAGGTCAGGCTAGCATGGGGGCCAGTCAACGGTATCCATTCCTTCATCCTCCTGGAACTGCCTGCATACTCTCGCCACATGAGGCTGGGCATTGTCATGCACCAGGAGGAACCCAGGACCCACTGCACCAGCATAGGGTCTGACAATGGGTCCAAG
>JABFEA020000029.1:5700849-5717362 GCA_019775915.2 Cyphomyrus plagiostoma
TACACATACAGTACATACACACACACATACTTTTTTTTTTTACTACTGCCAGCACATATTTATGCTGTTTTTGTGATGTAGCCACGAGGCATAAAGTGTGCTGGCCCAGGCCTTTTTTTTGATGATCAAAGGCAAACAGTTTTTTTCACTGTCTCTGTGTCACTAACAACTTCTTGGCCTATGAAGACTTTCTTTTCTTTATGAAAGGCGCTAACCGCTGCACAGCAAACTCAAAGCCGTAATTGTTAACAATTTATCTTGTCCATCTCCTCCTTGAAAACAAGCGCACACAGCCTCTTAGTTGTTTTTGCTGGATTCAAAGGAGGTTAATGGCATCCTCATAAGGAAAATAAAAAAGTGAAACCCTCCTTCTTCATTCCATTTATTTGCTGGCCTTGGCTCTGTGGCACTGGTAAAATGTATTTAAGGTCCTGTAAGAGTGCAGAATTGTTTTTTTGGAAAGCCTGTGCAATAAAGGAAAAAGCACCAGCCTGGTCACTATGACACATGAACACAATACATTAAGAACAATTAAGCTTTTTAGGTCAGGAAAACATTGCTGAAAATAGATAGAACCTAGAGCAAGCCCCTTTACCTTATGAGACCAATTAAATTACATTATATTCTCCTCACAACAGGAAGGCAGTGTGCCCCACAGAGTAACAACAGACTAGGGAAAAGGATGTACTGTATATTCAAGGCAGCAAGAAGCTATATTTCTAGTTGGGCATGTGACACTGACACACACATGCTACTAAACCACACATTCCCCAAAGAGCGAGTGTTGATAGCAGAGCCCATATTCAGACACATATGCTGGGTTTCGGCTGCTCTCGTGTGAGCTGACTGTGGCAGTCGTTGTTCAGCAGATACTGTGGGTTATAGTAGCTTGGGTCCTGCTAATGGGAGGGCTGGGGGACTAATCCTCTGCTTAGCTCCGGTGACATAGCCAAACTCCCCACGCCCCACGCAGCCCATTGTGCGTGGCACCTCATGACAAAAGGCATTACGCTTAGCTCACGGGGGCCCACGGGGACAAACACACACCCCACCCCAAACATCGCACACAGCCAGAGTGTGTTGTCCAACAGCTACAGGCACAAAGTTGGTGAAGCGGCCTGGTTTTCCCCTCATGCCCAAACAAATTTACATGACTACTTAAATCAGTGAACATGGCATCACACCAGGCACTCATTTTCTTGCCCATTTTCAATTTTTATTTCATTTCATACCGATAATGGAACAATTATCAATGCAAAAGCATCTACTGGGAAGCATCTGTCTGTAAAATAATCCACAAAAATCATATTTTGAAAATGCTCTATTTTCAAGTTTGTTACCAATCTTTTGCTCCTGCATTAAATAACACTGCCTAAAAATACATAAATCCAGTAACACGTGAATCAAAAGTAACATTTCACTATGATATATTCTTATGCACATGCATAACTAATCAATATTCTGTAACTGGGCTTATACATGATTCAAATGTCTTACTGTAGCTCTTTCTGTTACATTAATTTAATAAATTTAATTACTGACAATTACTGATGTTTTCGGAATATGAATATGTAGTAACCCAGTCAAAACTCACACTTCATCTACAAAGTGTTTCGTCTAGCAAAGCAAATTCTACACCTACTCTTCTGAAATATGACTCATTCTGCTTCTGAGATTTTTCTCCAACAGCATTTATTCTATGCATTTTTATTTGACTTTAATTAATATTAATAACGCTGCTTAGGATGGTGTTATTAATTCTACAAAACTATTTTATTTAATTTTACAATACAATGCATTTAATCAATTACTATAATCCCACACTGCACCTACATTCTCTGTTCTGTTTCCCCAGTGCTAGAAATCTTCAAGTAATATTGTGTATACCCATAGTACTTGTATTACTACATATTTACAAAAAGTGTCTGCACAAATAAAACAAACAAACTTACCATCAGATCAGATCTACTAAAGCAGTGCAGTCACCATGTACATAGTTGGAACTGGCTTCAGTCTGTACAAAGTAGTTTTTTGTTGCTATTACTGATCTGCTTTTGCCTGCGAAGATTTCAGATGAAAAGGAAGACATTTTAAGGGCACTTCTGACCCTAAGCCCAAGCCCATGATGATATGTCCACTAGCCCCAGCCCTCTCGTCACAAAGATTATCAGTTACATCAACCTGTTCCCTAACACACAGCCATGTGGAATTAAGACCTCCTGTCATCTGCTGGTTATGCCCATCTACAGCAGCTGGGGTAGAGCTCCAGAGCAGTAGAGAGCACGGCAGCTCCTTTACCAGGCAATAATCAATAATAAAGAACGCTGCGCTATTCGTATGATGTATAATTATAACATGGGGCAAAGTGAGCGCCACTTAAAAACCGAGTCAGACAGTTTTCACAGAAGTGTTGTCCGACCCCAATGGCTTGTTTTTCGTGCGCCTAAGCTGTTCAAACCAATTGCTGTTCAGCGTGAAAGCAGCAATCGGGGTCAGTGAGCAGGTCAGGAGGAAAGATATAGTGTATTGATTTCCCACCAGGAGCAAGGCCTCCACTGGGCACAGTGGTAGGGTTGAGGAGCCAAGCGGCATGCCTCATTGCAATCGGGGAGAGCGGTTCAAAGGCCGACCGCTTTTCATTTGGAGTCATGATGAATTGGGCACTGATGAATTCTAGTGTAGAACTTGAGCCTGAGCGGCACCCCAAAGCCCGAAACACGAAGGGGAGGCTGGAAGATTACACAACAGCGAACCCCACTGCCTTCAAACACAAGTTATAAACAAGGAACAATGGGAAACAACTGTCACCCAATGGAAAAGCATTGGCCATTGCTGCGGAACCACGACTGGTCTGTAGGATGCAAGCTACAACAATGTAGGTTCATTCTGCCCCTTTTGTTGAAGGGGACGGTAGACTCAATAAACACACCAAATGTGACAGCATGTGCGATTAATCTGAGTGACTTTAAATGACTTTACTAAATCATTTGGCTCTCTGTGTCACCGTCAAAGCCACACAAAACCTCCCATTCCAACTGGCTGAGTGGAGAAGCTATATCACACCACCATTATTGACAGAGTTTCCGAGCACCAGCACACTGACACAATAGATGGGGAGGAATTCTCCACTGTGTCTGAAACGCACCGGCAAAAAGCAGTGATGGGAGGTTTTGCATGTTCTTACATATTATGAAATATTCCCCTGGAATCACAGTGGGCTGAATGCATGATTCATATGACAAATGACAGCACTCGGGCACAGAAGGCTCCTCATGTCAGCGGCTCAGGAGTATTGTTATGACTGCCTTACAAGTCGTGCAATTACCGGTCATGCAATATTCACTCAGGATGTCGGCAAATCCTTGACAGATTAAGAAGCCATTTGCTGGATTTGACTGCTCACAGAGAATGCAGGCACATTCGAAGCAGTCCAGATTGCATAAATTTGATCATATTGTCACCCAGACCATACCGGTTATAAAAGCCATGTCACAAAGTTAGAATATTATGACATTTTAGGAAACATAGATATGTTATAAGCTATATTTTTCCTGAAACTAGCAGATAACTGACTAGAAAGATAACTTTACAATATAATAATATAAAGATAAATAATGGAATAAGATGTATGTTACCAAAAATAGATCAAGATATGTTATCAGAGTATGGTATATAGAATCCTAATCACAAAGGTTTTGCAATCACAAGTTAATGTATATGTAACTATATTATCCATGCAAATCTGACCTTTGCAAATTTGTCTTGATTTTATCACATCACATCACACTGCATTTTTTCAACTATCTTTCTTCTTCTCCCTTTCACAGCTATTGTGAAAAATTATCAATTCAACATCCAAACATGCACATGGGTACCATTGGTATCAATGTTTATTAATTTGTATAGTCAATTTCTATGGCTGCATTCATAAAAAAAATATATCACTACTCCTAAAATTACTTATTACATTCAGGTTTATATATAGAAACATACATTTTATATCCTATAAAATTTAAACTCCTTTATTATGTTTTTAATTGGTAAAGGAATATTAAAGGTTTTGATATTGTTCTGTACATTAAATTGATATCCCCAAATAATAGGCACCGAGGATCTTGTGGAGTCATGGTTCTTCTATATCAGTTTTGTTGTCCTAAAACTTAATCTTTATTTTAATCTCTAGCCTCCCCAAACTCCTCTATTTATTAAGAACACAAAGCTGATAAAGACAGATGCAGAACATTTGAACTAAATGTGGAAAGCCAAGGCAGATGTAACCGAGAAGAGCTGTCTTGGCAGAGATGAGTAGGCATCAATCCAAATCCGGCAGCAAAACATCCTCCAAACAACAACAAATGCAATAAAATAAATTAAGAATGCTACAACCAGACGATCGAAACATACTTACATACCTGGAAAAAAAATCATAGAATCACTAGGTTGAGGTAGTGAGAAAACACTTTTATATATGTATGTATGTATGTATGTATGTATGTATGTATGTATGTATGTAACACACGTATGACCGATGCCTTGATTTCTGTTTGAAATGTTCATGACAGGAATAATGTTTGAGTTTGCTTAAGAATATTTACTTGTTATTTAAGTCTATGTGACCTTTATGGTACTGTTAGCATTCTTGAGGAGCATGTGAGAGGAAGAGTGTTACAGCGTGGGGTGAGGGAGATTAGGGGAGTTATGTATAAGGAGAAGAGAGTTATGATTATATGAAGTGAGTTGAATAAGGATTGACATAACGTTTAAATATTAACTGTATGTTTGTTTGTATTTCCCTGCACTTTTTTTTGTTTTTGGATGGTTTCTGTCCAGAAATGTTTTTTTTTCCCCCCACACGAAGGAGAGAACCATTCATGGGATAGCTACTAGCCACTAGCGAGATATAATCATGGAGGTCTGTCAGGCGCACGAATGTCTGAGCTTCAACTGTCGGTCGGACTGAAATACGTTGTCTATGGGGAAACGTCCTTATGAAATTTCACTATGGTTTCCTATGGTTTTTATGCAGTAAAACCATAGTAAGCATAGTTGAGGTACCTCATGATACTTCATGGAAACTATGGTATTACATGGTAAAATAATAACCACGGTTTATGACCAAGATCTAAGTTCACAGACCACATACATTCATTTCTCAATATTAATATGTTAATTGCTGAGGTTTTCCAACTTTGTTCAGTGAACTGAATCGGGGGGGAGGGGTTATGTAGAAAAACATCTTTATGAAGTATCTAGACAAAAAGTGAAATCATTGTGTTTGCTGGCTCTGTTTCTACATTATGTTTTGCCTCCAAAGCACCAATGGACTGACCTCTGCTGATACCGGGAAGTTGTCTGTTGCTAACGAGCACGTTTGTTGCTGAGAGACTGCAACTGTCACTCAAGAATACATCAATGAATATTCATGAAGGAACAAGCAAGCCCCATCAACACAAAGATAGCGAAAAGGTGAAATTTGGGGTTAGAGGAAGAATTCTCTGAAGTTGAGAAAAAAAGAGAAACATAATGCAGTTAGTTTACATTTTCATAACTTCTTCTTAATATACAACAGATCACCATAATAAGATTTTAATTTCTTTTACTGTGATTTAGGAAGCCAGAGTGGCAGCCTGACAACTCTTCAAGGGTATTGTCATTAGAGTGCATGGATATACTACACTTCACAGCCAATGCAACATCAAAGGGTAGTAATTCCCCAACCCACCTGCTTCATATACTTTAAATCAAAATTCACACCACCAGCCAAATTAGGTTCTGATGTTAATAACAACAAAGATCTTCACAACGTATTATACACAAAGATGGTAACAATATAATTTTGGTTAACAAGGCATGGTAAAACGCGTGGAAAGACCCTTACTACTAATACTCTTACTTGAGAGATTATTCAAACATTCACAGATGTTTTACATAACTTAACTGATTTACTTCAGCTAAGAATTAAGAATCAATGTACAAATATCATGCCAGCCACATCACCTATATATGGAAACGCAGAGGAGAGAGGCTTCATGCTGATTAAAAGGCACAACTAAACCTGGTAGTCAGGAGGTAATATCCAGTTACTTTTTATATTCAAATCGATATTTTCATGTCTTCTCAGGATGCCATGTGGAGCAAATTATTCTGAGTGATAGCTGCTGGTGCATCAGTTTTATCAATCAAAATCTCGATGCAAAGCTCATGTTTTGTAGGTGCCAGAAAAGCTGCCAGTTTTCCTCCTGGTTACTATTACAAGTCAGGCAGCTGTCAAAGGCCTGATCCACTGCAATACAGTCAGCCCAGCTCAGCTAGACATAGGGCTGTCAAGTGAAACAAAACGATTCAGGCACCAACCCGATCCCCCTGCCAGTTGGGCCAATGATGCTTTGCGGACTTCAGAAAATCAGAGTAACATAAATTAATTGTGTTTAATTAGCACATCTTCAACGTTGCTCTCAAAGGAAACAGCATTATACCATTTAGTGACTGTACCACAGAGCTATATGCAAACAGTAAACTTTAAAGATTAGGTTGTATGAGAATGAAACAGCTGCAGATGCAAAGATTGATATTTGGATATGAATTTGTTCCTCAATCAAAACCTGGATCCTACGAGAGACCAGCTCTTCAGTGGTAAAGATCAATCGGTTGTAACGCCTTGTCAGGTCAGGACTGTCTCGCAGAATAGGTATCCCTGACATTTCATCCCTGAGCACACTGTTGGCAAGAATTGCATTTCTCGGCTGCCTCCATCTGCCTGAAACAGCAATCGTTCAATGTTAAATAGGCTGCAGCAATACGATTCACAAGTGGTTTGTTTAATTGATCAAAAATATTCTACATAAATATAATGGAAAAATTGTTGTGGAAAATTAAACTTTCATGGTTTTGAAAGTATGTACAAGAGGTCAATATTCAGGAAATATGGGTAGCAGTGTTCATGCCATTCAACCATTCTAGTCTGAGCCGAGACTCAGTTGTACTGGGGGGGCAGGGTAATCCGAAAGCAGACTAAGTCCATTACCACAGCTGGGTAGCCAAGTTGAAGTAAAATTTTAGACTTTGAATCTGAATTAAAAAGCCATAAATTTAAGACTAAACAGAATATCTCTAACTATTGCAGTTATTTTAATCAATTTATAAATATTTTAATTTTTTTAAACAAGTATTTTCAACTAAGAAATAAAGAATTTCTCAAACATGCATAAAACAATACAAAGCACCTTGAATGCCCTAGATGTCTTTTTATTAAACATTCACACAATGAAGATAAAGTGCACAGACTTATGTAACAGAGCTTAAATGGTACACGTGTTCATAGCACACCATTCAGTACATTTGTGGTTTGATATGCGGCTTGGTAACATTTTAGTTTCCCAATAAATTGCACCAACACTAGAGAGTGAGTAGTTGAAAAGACCAAGACTATCTGTCAAGTTTGTTATACCGAACCCACATTATGTTGGAAACACATCCATTGTACAAACTCATCTGAGACAATATCGTCTGAGTGTGTGTATGATCAGAACAAAGCAGAAACAGCAAGTGAGTCTTCTTATGGCATTTAAAGAGCTTTTGTCAGAAAATTCACAATGTGCCAAAAATAACTACAGCTATAGGTATGTTTATTGTTACAGCAGAAAACACGGCATTTAGGAGAGATTTAGTGTTTGTTGATGGTTGTTATGATGTTACTTTTTTGATTTAAAAATTTATTTTACACAATTATTTTTTACAATGTACAAATAAACCTCTCTTTGGTTTTACTATACAGACACATCAACAGATGCATTGCCTTTGGTTTACAACTGTTCCTAATTGTGTTTGTTTGCAGTTTTAATAATAAATAATCTCAAAACAAATTCGATTTTCTCTGCTGTGCCGAAACTACACCAAACCATAAACCCAAAACCAAGATTTGTACAGAATTATGAATTTTGTGTTCCATTGCATCCTTACTATGTAACACTGTGTGATATGACTGAAACTCTCCAAATTACAATGACATATTGCTTTTCAGAAATACAATTGTTGAAAGCATTTTATGCCTTAAACATGTCACATTTAAAGGCGCTTTTTTATTGGCATGGAACTGCACTAAAAGTCCATTCAACAATTGAAGGATTTCGTGAACCCTGCAGGAATATTATATAGGCAACATTTTAATACCGCAGTTATGTTGCTTGATTACTATGTAAAAGAGGAGGCTTAGCCAGTCATTTCCTCTTGACAAACTGAGTTTGTTAGCATTAGCCTAAATATGTTACTTTAAGTTTCTTTTCCAAATGTCGATAGAAAAAAGTTGTGCCAGCCACCTCAGATATCGATGCTTTGCATTTGCATTCCGCAGCATGTTTCTTTGTACTGAATGCCTTCGGACAGAAACTCCTTATAGTATATGAACGCAAACTGGGTAATTGCTGACTTAGTAGACATAATGAGGGGTATACAAGCTGCTGACATACGCAGTGGACTTGGAAGGACTCAGGAAGAGTGTTCAAGTCTAAATAAGTAAACATTCACCCAAGTTCATGACAAGACCAAGTCCATTGACATTTTGACTTGTAACTGAGTATCACAACTCTTCACAGCAGCCCAAAAGACACCAATCAGAAGCAGCCTGAGACCTAGTAATGCCAAGAGGAACATGCAAACACTCCAGGCAATAAGTTCACTCGCAGTAAACACTGCTTTAACAAATCCCTGTTAATGGATCTGTAAGCATCCTCTGGTTTCTTCCCTCCTTTTTAGGATACTGAATTAATTTTTCTTCTGTACTGATTAAAAATTTACCTACCACATGCTACTATGCAACAGAAAAAAGTAAATCTTTTCCTTTTTAGCTTATTTCCATATCAAATATTCTTGAGATGTACACTTCAGAAGTAAGAACGTGTGCTGAGGAAATCCAAAGCGATTTTTGATCTTTCCCAAGGTCTAGGAAAACCCAACATTTTTAGTTGGATAGTGAGTGCAAATACCATCATCTTTTAAGCTCATGTATATCAAAGAGCAACATTTATATTTAAGCATACAGGCTGGCCTTGTATTGCCAAAAATGCCAGCATAAATCTTTCAGGGGAGAATGCATTACGTGCATATACACATGTCTGGGAGAGTACCACCTTGTTATTCAGAGGGGTTTGACATTTGGAGGATTAAGACCAGCAGCAGGTTTCTATTGCACGGTTACAGCAGGTCCTGTGGAGCTTCCATCATGGTGAGTAAGATGTGCTGTACACCGCAGTACTGACGACATAATGAACCACCATGCAAGACCATTGTGTTGCCCACCGCTACTCTAAATAAGCCTCTTACAGCTGGCTCACCTCCAACAGAGAAAGCATTTTCTAATACTGCAGAAAAAATGCCACCCGCTTTTTAATTTAAATGTTATTTTATTTGTTGTGGTTTGAATGTCATGCAATTTTCCAACGCAAAGTAATGAAGTTACTACAAAGCATACCTGTATAGTTACGTTTTCATTTTTGAAATAAAAAAATTATAGAATCTTAAAAATATCTTTCTGCAAAAAACAGGAAAATTCTATCCATCATGCAGTACACTGCAGCTAATTATCTGCATTCACTTAAAAATAACCATCTTTTAATTGTTTCTATGTTTTTTGAAAAATTAACAGATCTCTTTCCCTATTAAAGAATTCCTAAAATGAAATTATTAAACAAAGCTTTTTATAGAAGCGGAAAATTGACAACTTCAATAACTATTCAAATCTTGTAGCACTTCACTAATTAATTCCATTGAAATGAGTCTAATTAAATTGGCCTAATAAAAAGCAGCTGACTGCCATTTCGCCATACAGAAAGCACTTGTAATAGGTTATCTGCACAGTCCTCAGGAACAATGACAAGCCAAAGCCCTGTAAATACAGCCTTCTCTTGCACATGCTACATCTTGTGTCATCAGCATGACTAATACCAGTCAAAGTCACACTACACTACATACAAAACAGGTAACATTTATTTTGCCCACAATTTCTCCCAAGTCCATTTTGTTCATTTTAAATACGATATTTTGGGCCCTTTTTGTACCTTTTCCTATTCAAAGCTGGCCCCAATTAAAAGCATTCAGACAAAGCGGCTTTCAAGAGGCTGTCCCCCTCCGCTGCTGAGACAGTTTCCCATGACATGGGAATTCCTTTACTCCAAAGTCGCAGCTCACGGTGCAGATGCTGCCGGAGGCCAGTGCCGGCTCTGCACTGGGGCACAGGGGGCTTTGTTCTGTTCATCTGCTAAGATTCTAAGCCTGGTAGCTCCACTCAGGAGAAGTGGCAAAGCAGGATACTAGTCTGCTCTATTAAAATCAAGGCTGTATTTGGGTCTTTGGTTTACCTGACCAAAACTGGTAAAATATTTATATTGGTTACAAGGACTGTATTTTCTTTAATACTGATGGAAAATTTACTGCAAAATGACTCTGAAAGTAATCACGTTAAAGACAAAAGTGAAAAATAAACCTTTGTATTTTACTTACATTAAAATCAGATGACAATGAAAGTGAAAATGAGAAATTAAAAAAAAAAGTTAAAGAAAATGTTAATCTTGGAATTCATTATTTAGCTAAGCATTTTTCTATTTAATTTAACAAAAACAAACAGAAAAATATGATACAATATCTAGGCATAAACACACATGCACTGTCATTGAGGCACAAAGCAACTGAACAGAAACTGACAAGAATGTCTTGCCCCAAACTTTACATTCAGCAGCTACGCATGATACTCCAAGACTTATTTTCATTACATTTCAAGCATTATTCACTGTGGCCTGTCTATTGTTTAAATGAATAAAAAGTTAATCTGAATTTGAAATATCATTTTCCTGCACTATACACTGTATGTACATCTCAATAAAACAGTAAGGTATAGTGGGTTATTCTGGCAATTTTAGAACAGCCTGGGATTTTTTTGTAATGTTAAAAAGTTTCAGCCCTTCATTGCAATAGCTATTATATAGAAATTTTCATGAATAATACAGATCATTAAATAATTTAAAATTATTTGCTGGCCTGGCTGAAAATATGTTCTGAATGCAGAGGTTAAAAAGAAACACATTGTATTACAGTATCCATGCAATTGTATCATGCATCAAGGTTTAGGCACTCAGCAAATTTGTTTATCTTGATAGATATTTCATTTAAGCATTTCATGCATATGCACTTGTATACCAGTGGATTGTTGTGTAGTCATATTTTGACTGCATATTCTTGACTGTATATTCAGTTGTCATTCTAAACATCTAAAAAGTGATATTAAAATGGTGCCCTTTATTAAACAGTATTCAGTCATTTTCCCTCAATAAAATCACATCAGACATTAATATATTTTAAAGCAGCAGAAACTCTCAAACACCAGCATCCATCCATCTATCCATCCATCTATCCATCCATCCATCTTCTTAACATTCTTGCCCTATTCAGGGTTGGGGGGTTCAGAGCCGATGCTGAAAGTTACAGGCACAAGGCAGGGAATAACCCAAGATGGGACACAAACCCATCGCAGGGTACACATATCATTCAAACACACCTTTACACTTATAAGCACCAACAGTAAATATAATGTGTAAAAGGAAATATCTCTACAGTTAAATAAAGAAACAACACAACTATATATAAAAGTAATGGAATATGATATATCTGTAATTTTAATATTGTACATTAATATTGAAAGCTCATGAAATGAAATAAAAATGTATAAACACAAATATGTTAGTATGATAAAAAAACATCAACAACACATAAAAACATCTCTAAGTCACCTTATGTCTTGAATAATTTTTTTAACAGAAATCTTTCAACAAGCCCAAAAGCAACTGGGTCACTGAAAAAAAAATCGAAAATGCTTCTTTCAAGCATTGAATTAAAATCATTGCGTTGTCTTTAAAATATTTGAAAAGAGATCAACGAGTTCTGGCCAGTGCTCTGTCAAATCAAGTTTACACTGCAGACTTAGCAGAAATGGGTCTTTCTGATGGAGGAAGTGACCCATTAAGGACTGTGTACATATGCAAATAGATGGCAGGCAGGTGTCTGGGCCCAACAGAGCAGGGACACTGAGGCAGTTTAACACTCATTCGCCCACGGCAGGAAACAACAACCCAGAATGAGGAGAAGGAAGAAGAGGAGGAGAGGGATCTGATGTCTTCCTCTCCAGAATTTTTCACGGTGAACACAGACTGCCATTGAAGATCACCCTCACTTTAAGAAATTTATTTAAACAGCTAAATATAAATATGCACGCTTGATCTGGGAGGATTACTGAGGCTGGCTCATCCTGCCTTGTGAGGCAACGAAGCGGCAGTTCATGGCACTGGCTGCACAGGCATCCCCAAAAAGCCCTGGTTCATGTTTATTTATCTACTTGATGTCAATACCTTACACAGCCAGTAAAGAAAGAACATCCCAGGCCGCTCTCTCCAAGGAAGGAGAAATCTAATCTTTGCTTCTTTTCAGGACCTAGCCTGTTATAGCTCCCAGGGAGAGCACCAAATGTATGTCGAGGGCAGCATTGAGACATAAAATTTATTTGCTGTTTGAGTCTAGGATTACATCCAAGATGGACTGTGCCGAGAAACCAACCCCCACAACACAACAAACAGAATTATTAAAAAATAGCCCTTACGCCGATTCTCATGACGAAAGCATGACATGATCTGTGCAGGACATACACAGTGTGCAAGAAGCTGGCACAAACATATAAGCCGCTTGAATTTTCTTCAAGACAACTGAAACAGTGGATAATGAGTGATATAGCATTAGACAAAAATGCTTGGAAAATGCATTTTTAATTCCCCAAAGGTGTTTATTCAGGGTCTATTAAAATAAAATAATCATGGAAACTATGCGGTGTATGTATTGTATAACCATTTCAGTTGAGAATATTACAGTATTTCTTATTTACAGAACGGTGTGCATTATGATAAAGGCAAATAGACACCTACAGCTCATTGGCATTTCCATTTTTCTATAAACCAATTAGGAGGGTCTTCCATGCTATACTGAAAAAATATATTTGTAGCAATAATGCTAGCAAACAATGCCAATCCTATAGACATTTTAACCGAGACAAACAACATGCCTGTCCCTCCAGCTCTGTTGCAAATATACACTATCTATTACCAGTTTTCCACCAATGACCCTGTGCTAAAATGGCAGCAGAGTAAATCCTCCATATACACCGGTGTATCCCAGAAGGCTAGCAGGTACAGTCCTGGTCTGGCCTATTTTCAAGGCTATCCCCATAGAAACATCTAGTCATGGTTTCATTGAAAAAAAGAATTGCCACCTTCAAATGTACTACATATCAGCATCTCTTCTGTGGCCTCCTTTTAAAAAAAAACATAGCACTTCACCTAAAATCAACTAACAAAATCAACTCATCCCTTTTTTCCCTCCATTTGAAGCACATCATTTGTAGTGTAGCCAGAACCTCCCCAGATGGGTGCTGGAGAGTCTTGAACTGTCGGTTTGATTGCTCTTGCCTGAGGCATTAGGTTCAATCCACCACGTCGCACCTCAGTAGCTCTACGCAGACTGGAGAATTCAGACTCAATTTACCCCTGGGATTTGTTAACTTTCACATACATTTAGCTGTGCAGTTAGCCAGCTCAAAATTGATAAACCTGTTGCTCACAGTACTGATTTGCTGTCAGAAGTTCTGATGGTAAAAGTAAAAGGCAACCACCCCAACTTTTCTGAGGTTGGGAAATATGCATAAGTTTCATTAACCAAAAAAAAGCAAAAATCCAAACCATATGCACCCACTAGAGTGCAGAAATACAACTACCCCTCAAACCATTAAAAGAAATATTAGTCATATACCAATGATGAATTTAAAACAAAAAGACTAAAATTGATATATTTTTAAAATATGAACAACATCAAAAAAAATGTCAGCCAAACACGGGCAAGCTTGAGAGAGGCCCAGCTAAACAGTTATTTAAATGTAAATAAATAGGAACTTTATCTTCTTTCCCCCGCAAAGTTTGCTGTTTTATCTGAAAACTCCCGAGGCTTTTCTTTTTTTTCAATATCTAAGTCTATTATATAGTCTTTGCTGCAGGCCAAAACATATACTACAGGACTGGTAATGCTAGCCTGAGACATGCCTGTGAGAATTAATGTGGCCATGGCTGGGGCTCGCGGCGGTATCACTATCAGCTTAAGACGATTACTGCGTGTCATTTGTCATTTGTATGATACCGCTATACACCAACGTTTAATTTTCCGCAGCACTTTATCAGACTCGGACTTCACATTCTATGGTCCATTGTCTTTGACCTATTTATACATTAACCTACGGCTATAGGAGCAGACAAACACATCCATCGCCTGCCTCTCCATCCAGCCTGCACCACCTGACCAGAGAAGTCCCTCTTATACACTGCCTTGCATTTGGAAGAAGGTTTACAGTGGTCAAATGGGATGAAGTCAAGAACTCCATTAGTTCTACAGGGCAAAAAAAAATTATCTACATAAAAAGCATGAAGACATATGATGTCTATATATGTGTGTTTTATGTGCAAAGGCTATCTGAATATAAATCACCCATCAGTACAGCAAGGTGATTTAATGGTGATTTGGCAGAAGACAGCCGAGATGAGGACACCAAGGAGGCAGGAATACCCTGAACTGCCAAGCAAGGAGTGTGTGGCCATGCAGATGATACAGTACATGGAAAAAACTGAGAGGTGAAAATTAATCATGCATAAATAAGTTACATCACCAATTCAGTAGTGACACCAGTGAAGAAGTAAGACTACAAATAATTCCCTCTTTAGAATAATATAATTATATCTAGTAATTAGCTAGCTGACATTTTCCAACTTTATTAATGTTTAGAGGTACAGTATATCTGTACATCACTCCCAAATTATAAGACAAACCTAAAATATACAAATATCCATAGGCCTATTTATTAATTAATGCCACTTGGCACTAATCCAGCTCAAACTGAGTTGGGGTTGAGTAAATCAATAGTTATCATGAAATGCAGCATCCTTTCATGATTTAGTCCCCTAGACACCACACTCCATTAAGCGGTCTGTCTTACTGCAAACCACACACACATGAACAGCTCCTTCTCCCCAGGTTCCGATAAACCTATCATAAGGCAAAAATATAAAGCAAAAATGCATTTTAATACAACAAACCTAACTTTAGTAATGTACTGAAAGCAAAAACCATTTACCCATCATAAATTCGAAATATCATAACATGGACCATCGTAACCCCAGTTAATGTAACTTTGCAATGCAAGAAGCCACCATTGTGACATCAACACTTCTTCCGCACCATCATCTAGTACTAGAACTACCCACCTAGAACTGTCTATCAGCACACACTAGCTTGCCATTTGCCACATACAGACATTGTACACACATGGACTACCACTTTAAAGTCTGCATGTGCAGTATTTATTTGTTTTTACCTTGTGTATAATGTTATTTTGGACTCTCCAGTGTAAACACTTTATTTTAAAACTACTGTACCTGTTTTTAGGGCTGCCGTGATTAGTTGACGCAGTTGATGATGTTGATGCTGAAAATATGTCAACATCAATATTTTAATTTGACGCGTTGTTTTTTTTTTTTGACAAAATTACCTTCATGATTTCTAAAATGGTTCAATTCATTATAACATTTTAAAAATATTACTATGTAATTATGGGAGTAGTTCAAATTATCACTAAACCAAAAATGTGATTTGACACTGCGCAAAGTTTCGACGGCATACCATGGCGATCGACAAGCCACCACACCACTTCACTCTTTACTTCCATGATTTACCAAAACAACAGCATATGGTGCTTCAGTAACCAAATCTAGTAAGCATTTGGATACGTCGAATTCATACAGATTGTCAACTTTTGGTCATAAAGATAACAAATTTCATTAATATTTTAGACATACAACTAATCTACTTATCGAATTGTGGGCGAAAACAATGTCTGAAAAGCCGGCGTCCATTACCTAAAGCCCTGTAACTGTGACATACAGTTTGTTATTGTCAAAATAAAACTAACTTAAATGGTGAATTTGATTTTTTGGAGGAAAATGAATTGTTTATATTAATCGACCAATCTATAAAACAGTCTGTAAATTAATCCATAAAAAACAGTTGTTTGTGGTGGTCCTTCCTGTTTGCCTGGCTGTCTTAAATCAGTGCTTTCTATTATTATTCTGTTTCTATTGTCATTGTTTTTAAATTGTTCCACAAGGAAAGACATCAAGAAATTTTCATTGTATTGCAATATAATGACAATAAAGTTCCCTTATCTATCTACTATACTGTATCCACAATGGAGGTTTTTTGCATTACAATGGTACCTCGGTTCTCGAACTTACTAGAACTGGAATTTCTTGAATGTCGAACAAACCAGTTTGACCTACAACTCGATTTGAATATCAGAAGTTGAGCCGTGAACGCTGACCTAATATAAATTGTACACGCCAGGAAATGAGTCATACTACAATGCAATTCTTACTTGAATGCC
>JABFEA020000029.1:5717462-5728254 GCA_019775915.2 Cyphomyrus plagiostoma
TTCAGCCAATAAGGGCAAAGTTGTGTCGTCACGGAGGCGGTTCCAGTTTGTGCAGCCGGGTGAGAGGTCGCAATGCAGCTAACCGTAATGCACTGCATAAGGATCAGATTGCGTTGCTTTAAGCCAGCGCTGTAAGCAAGTCGAACACACCCAACCGCGGACTTAATACAGAGGACTAATGACAATAACCAGAAACAGCTGATCAGATGGGGATCCCACACGAGGTTAACTAGGAGGTGTGGCACACGGAAGGAGCGGACGATCGGGACAGGACAGGGGTAATGTTGGGATAAGATCTTTATCTTTTGGAAGCCATTAAGAAAAAAATGTTCTTCTTGTTTTATCCTGTTCATTTTGTGTTGAAAATCTAAAAAAAAAAAAAAAAAAAACATATTTAGGTGTAATTTTGGGGGGCTGGGAACCAATTAATTGGTTTTCCATTATTTCTTATTGGGAAAAATTCGATCAAAACTCAAACGTTTTAGGATTCCATCGGAAGTTCGGAATGGATTAAGTTTGAGAACTGAGGTACCAGTGTATTTGGAAAACCTCCTGATCAGTGCTTAATTTGTGTCGAACTCTGCCATATGTGAGCCGGGACCTCTCTGTTTTTAACTCTTTGCATTCAGGCAAAGAGTACAAAAACAGTAATATAAAATCAAAAAATAAAACAAGTGTGTATTTTAATTTACAGTCTGATTTTCACGCAATTTCACAATTTCATGTCCTTTATTAGCTGAGGTTTATTCTTAAAAATAGGCACCATGTTTCAGCACCGTTTTTTGTACACGTTCTGGGAGCTGCACTTGCCTCATTACCCCTCCACTCTCATATGCCTTTCGCATTCCAGCACTTTCTGATTTACAAATTAAGCACTGCTCCCGATCCACTGATGGTTCTCCTACTTTCATCTCCAGTTCAGCATCCAACAGATCAAGTACTTGCTTCAGGTAAAAACAGCGGAGCCCCTCCTGGAACTTTTTGCTGCATTTCATGCTTTAAAATTTACAGTCACATATTCCCCAGACTGATAACAGAACATTCATTCTAATTTCAACAAAAAACCCATATAATTTGATGGTGTTTATTTGTGCCATCGCAAAGTACAAATTAATATTAACTTTAACTGGGGTGAATTAATCATTCAGGTTACTTAACTGAACGCTTAATTTAACTATTAAATAGTTAGTAATTAAAATTTTCAATTTAATTTAGTGGTGTATTTGGTGTAAAAAATAAGAATTATAATTTAACTAAGTTTTATTGCTAAGTGTACGGACAAACACATTAATAGGCCATTTACAACCTTGCAAAAGGTTAAACCTTTTCTTGTTGCATAAGCTGCCACGTTTACATCAAATCTGCGATGTTAACGAATTCTGTCTTTTCAGATTCAAATTCAGAGTGAGTAGTTTTAAATTTCTAAAATACAGAAAAAGGGCACAATCACCAGAAGCCACCCAAAGCACTAGTAAAACCCTACCTAGATCAAGAGTAATATAACAAAGTAGCACAGTCTAGATTTTAAAGGGTGAATACGTAGGGGATGTGGAAGATGTTGTTAGAATTGACACACGAGGAACAGAGACTTGGAATGGAGGAATGGAGCCAGGCAGCTGTAAGAGAAGAGAGAACTACAGATGAAAACTGGAGGGGATTGTGATGCTGGATGGAACAGTAAAAAAATAAAAGAAGAAATACCTAGGCAGTCAGGGGACAGTTAATAAAGACATGGCTGGCAGGAGTCATTGCGTACACTGTAGGGAAGAGATTGATCTTCTGACACATGATGAATGAATTCTGTCAGACCCTATGGTCCAGCTAGAGGGGGAGACCAGGAGACGCAGGGTGGGGGACAGTGTCAGAGAGAAACGTTAGGAGATGATGAGCATTTAACTTTACACTCAAACAGATAATAAATTTCTCTCTGCTCTTAACATAATTAAAGTCTTAAAATGCATTTAATAAAAATGAAAGTCATAATAACTGATTGATTTCTTTCTGTAGAATTATTGACACTAAAGGAAGTGTATTAAACAAGCAATTTCTTTTTCCACTGAATCCACAGTGTTCATGTGTTGGAGGCTGATTTGTAGGAAATAAATATAAGTACGCTTAGCAGCAATCACAAGAATTATGCTGGCTAGTTTGCAGCCTACAAATCACAAAGTCTTCTACCCTCACATTTAAAACAACTTTTACATTTCACAATAAATCTAGCATTTAAAAAGGACTATACTTACTCTTGTTCTTTTCCTAAGTGAATTTAACATGAATGTAAAATGAATGACACCCTTTCATCATCAAACTTATTTCACTTTTCTGTCTGGATTACCGTAATCAATAATAAGGCATGATGATATTGCTCTCAAAATCTGGAAGAGGAAGTGTGAGAAAAATCCTACATGGCCAAGACACAAGCAAGCATTCCAAACCTTTCTTTTGGAAAACACTGTTTCATTCATCACCCAACCCCCCTCTTCATCCTCCCTCATCCCTGTAAGTCACACAGAAGAGCTTCTGCTCCGTAATGAGCCCCATCAGTAAATAACATGCCACTGGCGGGCCTAGGTAACTGGCCCCACACAAGGTCCATTCACACTGCTGTGTCTGTCCTGAGACCCTCCTCACTACATCTGCACCGGGGCTGAGGCTCCCTCCTTCACACACTCATGCCATACTTCCTTTCCACTAAAGCTTGCTAATTAACTCATTTATTTATTCATCTGAAGACAGAGGCTCTTCACAAATGGCCCGCGCCATTGCATTCAGAGCCTAGCCACCCAACAGGGTGCCAGCATCTAGCAGCAGTCTAATAAACATATACACTGAAACACAGCAGCCATTTTGGGAGGTGTCGTGCTGCAGTGGAAAGACAATTTGACCGAACAAGCTATCACATAAACCAGACTGAAAACATTTCTAAGAACACTGATATGATATAAAAATGCATTCACAGCTTCAGACACTCCATAATGTCTGTGTCATGTGATTACTGGCATATACACCTGCAGAGACCTGTGAATGATCAAACTCCAGAAAGTATTATGTGAAATAATTGCAAAATTAATCCTTTTTATGAATATAAATAAGTCTTTATCAGGAAACAGCTATATATAGAGTTTGTCTCCATTTTTAAACCAATGAAAAATAATAGTTGCCATCTTACAAAGCATCAGCATATGTGACTTAGATGCCAGTCATTTGAAATCAAGAAATTTCCAGTTTGCAGCACAGGAATTTTTTTCCTTCCCCACTCAACAAATTGCTTTTCATGCCTGACAACTTTGATCTCTTATGTATTATCAAGTGATTTTCATTTCAAATTCAAGCATCTAAAAAGTTCAATCTAGTCAATTAAAATAAACTGAAAAACACTATGTCTAAATACCAACACATAAGGAATATTTAACAAACCATCTTTAAAATGTGCAACTCGTAACAATAACTGTTGAACTTTAAATTAAATGTGAACAAAAGTCCTTTATGCTTGCCACCTCATTAATTTCAGTGTTGTGACACAGTGCTTTGTGGGTGCATTTGCCAGCCCACAGTGCCAAGCCAGCAGATATTTACGAACAGTCTTTCATGGCTTTCATTTTAAGGCAAGGCAGACCAGATCTGACTCGGCCTAAAATCACAAATCCGCATGCTTCTGATCTCTTTGTGAACACCATGTGCTCGTATATAAAAAAAATCAAATTCAAATATATTATTTTTCTAGAAAGGAAAGAACATATACTACAGGCTACATCTCATGTAAGATTTTGGTTTCATTTTAAGAAATATTTAAAAGTAGGTACAGAAACCAGTACTGCAAAGTCGGCTCAAATTAGCACACAAGCTACACTGTTTCTACTCTCCAGGCATCCGGCCTGCCCTGTGATGCAGACTGCCAGTAAACATATACATTCCTGAAGGCAAAATCCTCCTAGCATCGGTCAAAGCGTGTAAGACTCAAACACTGATATTATCTGAAATTGAATGCTCCAGATTGACAAACTGAAACAGACAAGACAACAAGACAGACAGACATCCCAACAATGCCCTTTGTCTCTGTGCCTGTGTTTTAATTACAGCATTCAGTCTTTTTGGATAGGAGTCTATCAGCATGCCACATCTTGACTTGGTAGTATTTGCCTACTCTTCCTTGCAAAAGTGCTCCAAATCTGTAGGATTGAGAGGGCATCTGTTGTGCACAGCCCTCTCCAGGTCACTCCACGTATTTTCAATTGGATTTAGGTCTGGGCTCTGGCTTGGCCATTCCAAAACAATAATTTTCTTTGATGAAGCCATTTTTTTGTTGATTTGGATGCATGCTTGGGGTCATTGCCATGCTGAAAGGAGAAATTCCTCTTCATCTTCAGCTTTCTAGCAGATATCTGAAGGCTTCGGGCTGACAGGTGTTTGGAAATGTTCTGAATGCCCTCCACCTTGAATAATGCCGTAGTTCCAGCTTCCACCACCATGCTTCACCGTGGGTATGCTGTTGTTTCGTTGATGCAGAGTATTGTTTTTGCACCAAACATACCTTTGGCCAAAAAGTTCAAACTTGGTTTCACTAGATCATAGCACATTTTCCCACATGCTTTTGGAAGACTTGAATGCATTGGATGCATGTATTTGCAAAATTTAGCTGGCCTGAATATTTCGCTTTGTAATAAAAGGCTTCCATCTTGCAACCGTACCCCATAGTCCAGACATTTGGAGAATACGGGAGATTGTTGTCACATGTAGTACACAACCAGTACTTGCCAGACATTCTTGCAGCTCTTTGAATGTTGCTGTAGGCCTCTTGGCAGCCTCTTTGAGCAGTTTTCTTCTTTTCATCAATTTTGGAGGGACGTCCAGTTCTCGGTAATGTCACTGTCCCATATTTTCTGAATTTCTTGACACAAGATTTATCTAATGCCATTGAAATGTTTGTACCCTTCTCCTGACTGATACCTTTCAATAATGATATCCCTTTGATGCTTTGTAAGCTCCCTGCGAACCATGGTTTTTGCTGTAAGTTGCAACTGAGTAAAGGTCAGGAATATTGTACTAGGACAGCTGAACTTTATTTGGAGTTAATCAGAGTCACTTTTATTGATGGCAGGTGTGTACCCAAAAAGACTGAATGCTGTAATTAACTCAAAAGATACGACAACAGATACGTCAAAGTATTAGTTTAAGAGGGTGCACATTTATGCAATCAGTTTACTGTATTTTTCTGTTTTTTTATATATTTCCTTCTAACAGATTTTTTGTTTTTCAATTGAATTCTACATGTTATAGGACAGGGGGTGGAATGGTGGTGCAGTTGTTAGCACTGTTGCCTCACACCTCTGGGGCCTGGGCTCGAGTCTCCGCCTGGCTCCATGTGTGTGGAGTTTGCATGTTCTCCCCGTGTCGTCATGCGGTTTCGTCTGGGCACTCTGGTTTCCCCCCACAGTCCAAGGACATGCTGAGGCTAATTGAAGTTACTTAATTGCCCATAGGTGTGCATGTGTGAGTAACTTCTGTGTGAGTGTGCCCTGCAATGTGCTGGCCCCCTGTCCAGGGTTGTTCCCTGCCTCGTGCCCATTGCCTCCAGAATAGGCTCCAGACCCCCCCACAACCCAGTAGGATAAGTGGGTTGGAAAATGGATGGATGGATGTTATAGGACACATTAAATGTGGGAAAAGTTTGAAATTATTTATCATCGTCTCATTCTTTTTACATCACAAAAACCTGGCATTTTAACAAGGGTGTGTTCACTTTTTATATCCACTGTACCATTCAGTCTTGTACCATTCAGTATATCAATTCCGGTTTAATATGAACAATGAAACAAATGAATACATTCACAGGCAGAGCCTAAATTCAGAAGTATATGTTAAACACAGTAAACATGATGCCAATTATGACTATGAGTTGATTACGGCCAATGCTGGTTAAAGTCAGTCAAAATCGACAGCATGGTAACATTTTAGATTCCTTAATAAATTACACTTTGACACTGGAGAGAATAGCTGAAAAGAACAAGACTGTCTGTCAGCTCTGTTATACCAAACTTGGTTATGTTGCTGGAAACATATCCACTGTGCTAACTCATTTGAGACAACATCATCTGGGTGTGTCTACGATCAGAGCAAAGCAGAAACAACCACTGCAATACCCCATGGTATTTGAGACACTTTTTCCAGACTGAACTAAAAAAATAATTACAGCTATGGTGTGTTCATTGACATAATTATGCAACCATACTTGGTAGCAGAGAACTCAGGATTTAGACTAGGTTTCGTTCATTATAATTGTTCTGTTATATTTTTAACAATTTATTTATTTGGCATTTATTTTTGATGGGTTGGTGCCCCATGCCGGATTGTTCCCTGCTTTACGTACGTACTAGCATCCGGGATACTCTCCAGAGCCCCCTGACCCTGAAAAGGAAAAGTGGTTGCAAAAACTGGATGGATATTTCCTTTTACAATGTGCAAATAACTGTCCCTTGGGTTTTGTTATTGAGACATGTTGACAGACGCATTGCATTTTAATAATAAATAATTTTAAAACAAATTCTGTAACAAAACTGCAACAAACCATGAACCCAAAACTGAGGTTTGTACTGAGCAATAATTTTGTGTACCATTAAACCTCTACCATCTATGTTTGTCTATGTACATTTGGGCTGGAAAACTTTTTTTAAAAAGGAATTCAAATTTATATAACATTTATCATTCAAAGAAATTTGAACATTCCATCCATTTTTTGTAACTGCTCGTCATATTTAGGGTTGTGGGGAGTCCAGAGCCTATGGGCACAAGGCAGGGAACAACCCAGGACGGGGTGCCAATCCATCATAGGGCACACTCAAACATACCTTGGGCAATTTGGCAAGTCCAATTAACCTCAGAATGTTTTTGGACTGTATAGGGAAAAACCCTATGCTGACACAAGAGAAACATGCAAACTTCACAGAACTTTGATAAAGACTTGAACCCAGGTCCTAAACACATGAGGCAACAGTGCTAAGAACTGCACCATCATGCCACCCCTTTAACTTGAATGTCAATTATACAATTATACTACAGACCTAGCCCATCATTGCACAGTAACTTAATCCCACTGTGGGCACCTAAAATGTGAAACCTGTCACATTAGCCTTAACATCTTCAGTAAGCAAAATTATGAGTACACAATAGTATTACGACACATTTTTATTTATTTAGCTACCCACGGGAAAGGAACACCAACAGCAACAACAAAAAATTGCCTAAATTATGGCATGAAATTGAACAACTGACGTAAAACTGCTAACATAGGTTTATGTGCACAAAACAGATTAAAAATTATATTACATCATACAGTCAAATGCTGCTAGTTAGATTGCATTTAACTTTAGGAGACACCTAATTTTTCATACTGTACAGGCATTGTACCATGGTACTGTATACGCTATACTGCAGACATTTTCAAAAGCAATGTTATTCCACTATTCTGTATTCTGAAAGCCAGGTGGGGAGGTGCCTCATGATAAAAAAAACTCCCAGTGATACCCAAACAGTTAACAGACTGTTCTGGCCAGCTGAATCAATTCCTAGTGGCAGATCACTTATTTCTACATTACGTGACAAGGACCATTAGGCAAAACTAAAATGACGTAACACATATGAGATGACCAATAGTAGCCTACACTTATCTTCAAAAATTCAAAAGTGGACTTTTGCTATTGATTGTAATTTTTTACTAGAATTTTATTTGTACAACAAAGTTCAACCTCGCAAGCTTAATGTACAGTGGTACCTCAGTTCTCGAATTCATTAGAACTTGAATTTCTTAAAAGTCGAACCAACTAGTTGGGAAAAAAAGACTTGTACGTACGGGAACATGAGTATGGTGGCACATCTCTCAGCGGAAACAAAGGGTAAAGCTTCAGTCTCAACCTCGCATTCACTGTGATAGCATCATGCATGATTACACTAGCTGAATACATACATTTAGACAGTGAAAATACATCTATACAATGATAGACAGTAACAGTAATTATTATTATATAATAAATACATTTTAAAATAAAGATTTCTTATAAATTAGAATTATAAGAATTATAAGAATTCTTATAAATTTACTTATAATAATATTGTTGTGCTGAGCAGGGACGAAATGGAGACAAAGGCACAGACGTCAGAGTTACAGGGAATATGGGGTTTAATTACAGGTAAGGCATGCAAAACGCAGATGGACAGTACAATGACCGGATTGAGGAAACAAACTGAAACACAGACTTAATACAGAGGACTAATGACAACAACCAGAAACAGCTGATCACATGGGGATCCCACATGAGGTTAACGAGGGGGCATAGCACATGGAAGAAGTGGACGATCAGGGCAGGACAGGGGTAATGTTGGGATAAGATCTTTATTGTTTTGGAAGCCATTAAGAAAAAAATGCTCTTATTGTTTTATCCTGTTCATTTTGTGTTTAAATGCTAAAAATAAAATAAAATAGCATATTTAGGTGTAATTTTGGGGGGCCGGGAACCAATTAATTGGTTTTCTATTATTTCTTATGGGAAAAATTCGATCAGAGCTCGAACTTTTTAGGATTCGATCCGGAGTTCTGAATGGATTAACATGGAGTTCTGAGGTACCACTGTACATTCATAATTTACAAAGGTAAAGTCAACTGCATAGACTTAGCTGTAAAAAAACAAGAGGTCACATTGTAAATGATGGTTAAAAATGTAAACAGTATCTTAATGGCAAGGTCATATTCTACAGTAGTCAGCCCTCTGTATCCATGGGTTCCACATCCACAGATTCAACAAATTGTGAATCAAAAGTATTCAGGAAAAAAATATCCAGAAAGTTCCAAAAAACTTGAATACAAGTTCTGAAAATATATATTTATTTACGAAAGATTTAATTAGGTTGTTAACAGAAGATGATGGTGTTTACTGTCAGTTTTTTTGGTACTCAGTGAGTGTGAGCGCAGTGACATCTGCCTGCTGTGACATCATGTGCATACTCTCCGCAGAATGAGGAGCGTATGAACATAAGAAGATCTGGAAATATACTCTATTGCTAAAAGTTTTGGGACACCTGCCTTTACATGCACATGAACTTTAATGGCATCCCATTCTTATTACATATGCTTCGATATGGAGTTGGCCCACCCTTTGCAGCTATAACAGCTTCAACTCTTCTGTGAAGGCTGTCTATAAGGTTTAGGAATGTGTTTATGGGAATTTTTGACCATTCTTCCAGGACAGCATTTGTGAGGTCAGGCACTGATGTTGGACGAGAAGGCTTGGCTTGCAATCTCTCCGCTAATTCATCCCAAAGCTGTTCTATCAGGTTGAAATCAGGGCTCTATGCAGGTCAGTCAAGTTCCTCCACTCCAAACTCGCTCATCCATGTACTCATAGACCTTGCTTTGTGCATTGGTGTGCAGTCATTTTGGAACAGGAAGAGGCCATCCCCAAACTGTTCCCACAAAGTTGGGAGCATGAAATTGTCCAAGATGGCTTTGAATGTTGCAACATTCAGAGTTCATTTTCACTGCAACTGAGGCCAAGCCCAACTTCGAAAAAACTACCCCACACCATAATCTCTCCTCCACCAAACTTTACACTTGGCACAATGCAGTCAGGCAAGTACCGTTCTCTTGCCAACTGCCAAACTCAGACTGGATCATTGGATTGCCAGATAGAAAAGCATGATTCGTCACTCCAGAGAACACATCTCCACTGCTCTAGAGTACAGTGGCAGCACGCTTTATACCACGCTTTATATGCATCCAACGCTTTGCATTGCACTTGGTGATGTAAGGCCTAGATGCAGCTGCTTGGCCATGGAAACCCATTCCATGAAATTCTTTACACACTGTTCTTGAGCTACTCTGAAGACAACAAGTTTGGAGGTCTGTAACTATTGTTTTTGCAGACAACTGGTGACTTCTGCACACTGTGTGCCTCAGCATATTTTGTCCACGCTCTTTGATTTAACGCGGCCTACCACTTTGTTGCGGAGTTGCTGTTGTTCCCAATTGCCTCCTTTATAATACCAGTAACAGTTGACTGTGTTATATTTAGTAGTAAGGAAATTTCATGAATGGACTTACTGCACAGGTGGCATCCTATCACGGTACTACGCTTGAATTCACTGAGCTCCTGAGAGGGACCCATTCTTTCGCAAATGTTTGTAGAAGCAGTCTGCATGCCTAGGTGTTTGATTTTATATATCTGTGGCTATGGAAGTGATAGGAACACCTGAATTCAATAATTTGGAGTGTCCCAATACTTTTGCCAATATAGTGTATTTTACACTTGATTTGAAATCTTTCTAAAAACAAAATTTTGAGAGGTGGGAGTAGCATTCAGTGGAAAACCCCACTAAAGAAAGTACATGCAATTATGCAAGACAACACAAGTAATATGAAAAAAGCAATTGGGATTTGCTAGCTTGGGCTGCTTCACATACTTGCTACAGCTTGTGATACACAAGAGGATGCTATCGCAATGAAGTGTAAGTGACACTGTTGCCAGTGGGAGAAAAATTGTAGGTCATTTTAAGCATACACCACTTGCATATCCTTATTTGGAAGATATTCAAACTGAACTTAAAATGCTTAAAATGAGATGTACAAACGAGGTGGAACAGTATGTTATGTTTTTAGTAGCCTAATTAAAGATTTTTTTGACATGCATTTTTTCATCTGTATTTAGTAGATTAAAATATTAATAATATACACTCACCTAAAGGATTATTAGGAACACCTGTTCAATTTATCATTAATGCAATTATCTAATCAACCAATCACATG
>JABFEA020000029.1:5738413-5753903 GCA_019775915.2 Cyphomyrus plagiostoma
TGTGTGTGTGTTTGTTTTTTGTCCACAAATTGGCGAGTTAATTTTATTTTGAAAACTTTGTCATTTATATTTTGAACTCACATTCTGAGTGAAAGCAAAGCCTCAGATAAATATGCAAATGTACATGAACAGGCTATAAAAATTCTTAAATTACTAACTAGAGTTTTTTTCTCTATGTACCTCACCCAACAATCCAATTTTACTTTCAGTAATATGCACATGAAAACTGGAAAAAGCCAAAAAGACCAACTTTTTGCCCAACATTTCATATTTGTCCCATACATCCTGTAAAATAATTCTGAACCAGGATCTTGTATGGAATAAAAAAGAGGAATACTTGGGCTGCTAGGTATATATATATATATATATTTCATTTTATGTATGATTTATTAATAATTTTTAGATATATAGGACCTGACTTGGACCCTATGACTCAAGAACACTTGATGTTATAGTTCTCCCTCTGGATGCCATAACATTAATTTTATTATTTCTTTGTATATTAATTCTCTGCTCTCTGCATTTTCAATTGGCTGTATGCAAGGTCTCCTGAGTTTGTTGTAAAGATGCATCACTCCCCACATATACATGGATGTAAAAACTGTGTAAGGATAACCGTGAGTTTCAATCGATCTCTACCTATAAAGAACATATCCTATGACATACTGTGGTGGGTTTTTGCAGCACCAAGTTCTAATCACTACAGGTAAGAAACACTGACATTGAGAGACTTGACCTGAACTGCAATGTTTTGACTTGAGACTTCACTCAGCCAAAGAATGACTTATTTGCATCGCTGATTGCAATCTGTATTACTTTGTAGTATCCTTATGTTTATTAAGCTCGGTTAGCGCATCATACCACATGGATCTGTTTTGATAAATCATGTAAGTGATAAGTACTGAAGTTGCAGTGAAGAAAGGGACAGCTCAGCAACCACAACATCTTTTAAAAGAGGACATATTGTGGATAAACGGTAAAAAAGATGTTGGTGGATGATGGTACTTTTTGCAGTGTACAGCCCAACATATTTTTTGGTAAATATAGTTTCCATTTTTATTTCACAAATTATTATTTTTTTAATTTAGTGTCTATATTGCAGACTTTTCCCCAACCCATAAAAGTTCTCTGTGTATCGTGTACTTTGCTTGTGGTCCGATTGTTGTGACTGAACTTTTTGTTTTGTTTTAGGACCTACGATTTAAGGCTTTAAAAAATGTTTATTTATATAAAGTCTTTCTGTATCATGGATTTTCACCTATCACTTTTAAAGCGTGTGGGAGGGGTATTTTAAGGCTTAAACTATTTAAAAAAATGTTTATTTATATAGTCTTTTTCTATATCGCGGATTTTCACCTATCGCTGATGGGTCTGGAACCTAACTTCCATGATAGGCCGGGACCACTGTACAGTGATACCTCGGAACTCAAACTTAATCTATTAAGAACTCCAGATCGAATCCTAAAGAGTTCGAGTTCTGATTAAATTTTCCCCATAAGAAATAACTGAAAACCAATTAATTGATTCCCGGCCCCCAAAAAATTACACCAAATTAGTTTTTTTTTAGCATTTAAACACAAAATGAATCGGATAAAACAATAAGAGCATATACTGTGCTAAACATCTAAGTACATTTATGAAAACAGTCATTTTAAAGTAAGAAAATAAATGTATCCAAAGAATGTGTCCTGCCCCGATTGTCCATTCCTTCCATGTGCCACACCCCCTCGTTAACCCAGTGTAGAATCCCCATGTGATCAGCTGTTTCTGGTTGTTGTCATTAGTCCTCCGTATTTATTCCACGTTTCAGTTTGTTTCCCCAGTCCGGTCATTGTATTGTCCGTCTGGGTTTTTCCTGCCTTACCTGTAATGAAACCGCGTATTCCCCAATACCTTGACGTCTGTGCCTTTGTCTCCATTCCCGTCCCCGTTGGGCACAACAATATTATTATAATTAAATGTATTAATGGTTTATTATTAATATTAAAATGATAATTAATCTTTATTTTTAAATGTATTTTATTATATAATAATTACTGTTACTGCCTCTCAGTGTCTAAATGTATTTTTATTGTCTAAATATATGTATTCAGCTAGTGTGAACATGCACGATGCTATCACAGCGGATGCGAGACTGAGACTGAGCCGTTACCCTTTGTTTGCGCTGAGCGACTCATTTCTCCGCGCGTACAAGTTCTTAGGTCTGCGTACACAGTTTGTTTCTGAGATTCAGATTGAGTTCTAGGTGATTTTTTTAAGTGATTGGTTCGACTTTTAAGAAATTCGACTTATAATGAGTTTGAGAACTGATGTACCACTGTATTTGTACAATCAATCGCACAACAACTCTTTTAACCTAATTCGAAAAACTTTAATACTTCCAATAATAGATGTTTTCAAAAGAAGACAGATTACGGATTTAGTCAGTGTTTTTTTCATGTTTCTATAATAAGAATTCAGCGAATTATAAACTGAAATACACAAGAAACACATGCGGCATCGTTACTCCAGAGGCTTAAGCATTCCTCATTTGCATATACAGACACTCCTCTACTTACGAACTTTTAACTTACGAACTTTCAGATATACGAATGAAGAGGACTGCAAGTCCAAATTGTGTTCATTATGCTCCGGTTTCCTGTCCGCAACATCTATTTTTTTTTTCTGCGCACAAAGTCCCCCTAGTATGACTTCTGGCCACTACTCCTGCCATGCAACAGGATAGGATGTGTACTCCCAGTATCCTAGGTCTTTGTACTTGCGTAAACCCTTAAAATGATGTTGAATAACGACTTACGAACATTTCAAGTTATGAACGGCCGTTTAGAACATATCTTGTTCGTAAGTAGAGGAGCGTCTGTACTGTCTTGGAAGATATTCAAATTGAACTGCAAATCCCTCCAAAACGACAAGATGTACAAACCAGTGGAACAGTACGTTATGCATGGTTCTAGTAGTCTCATTAATATATATTTACTAGTTTAAAAATATTAATAATACAAACAAGTATAAATATATACAATATATTTAAAATATTAAAATATGAAAGTTAAAAAGAGCTCTTGTATTGAAGTCTTCTACAGATTCCGATACAAGTGTTATTATAGGGATCCACATTTTCACACCATCCACATTTTTTCACCCCTGCTGATACCACTATAGATTTATACTTTACACACACACACACACACACACACACAGTGGTGCAGGTTTTTGGTGTTTATATTCACACTATATATATATGTGTGTATATATATATAAACACACACACACACATATATATAAAAATCATTTTCCTTTATATTTCATGATCAACTGTTCACACATCACAGCCATAAGTATTTCATTACTGGTTTATCTGTCTGTAGGCTTGTGAAGCAGTAACAATTAACCCTCCCTTCACAGTGATTGATATAGGCTTTGCTTTCAATTTGTTCCACTACACAGATCATGAAATTCTGAATGCGCCCATCCTTATTGACCTACACTTTCAAACGCAGGGCTACAATATGATGAAAGCAATTATTAAAGGGAAGAGAGCTGCACAGCCATGCAACAAAGTCTTAAAGATATTTTCTGTGACCTTCCAGCAAAATCTCAACTGTTCAAGTTCAGTAAGTGTTATCCTATAAAGTTGTTTCCAGTGTAATTAAAAGTTCTCTGCCATAAATACCACTGATACCTTTCGAAGCCTGTGCAGCACAGTAAGATGTCATAAAAGACTATATTCATTTAAAAGAAATTAAGCCTAAAGATCTAATTGTATGCAAAGTGCTTCACACACAGCATAAAATAGATGCCTACAAAAACATCTATATTCTTGACATATGATTGAATTTTTTGTGGAAAAAAAATCATGTCAGATCACATCTGCATACCACAGTCCCCTATGTCACTTTGTCAATGATGTATGACCTTTTCTCTTCCATTAATCTTCCCTATAGTCATTATAATCACATTTTAATGCCCAGTTTCACTAAATTCTTCAACCTTTCAACACATCTAGTAATTGGTAGAAATCATTACTCAAGTATATGTGGAAAGCCTACATACTGCACACTACTGTCTAAATAAGGAAAAATATAAATCGCCTCTAACCATCAATACAACTTTTTTGTACACTCTAGACAGCACATATATACGAAACAGCCATCATTTCAGTCTTTAATTCTTTACAGATTGATTTCCACAGCGCTGTGAGCGAGCAAGAGGCTTCAGCAGCCCACAATAACCAGCCAAGGAAGGTAGATCCTTAAGCTGGCACTCTGTAAAGCAATTTAAGGTTACATAAAAGCTTTGGGTATTCAGCTTCACAACTGGAACCAAACTACTGGCAGTGAGATGTTGGGAATGGGTTTGGTCATACATATATATTCTGTCCTATTGTGTCCATTTTGGGCTTTTGTATCCATCCACTTTCTGTACTCACTTGTCCTATTTAGGGTCACAGGGGTTCAAAGCCTATCCCAGAGGTTACGGGAACAACATAAGACAGGGAACAACCCCAGATGGAGCACAAATCCACCGCAAGAAGACCTTCAGAGACTTTCACATAACATTCACACCTACGGGTAATTTTGGTAACACCAATTCAGCTGTTTGACTGTGGGGGAAACCAAATTATACGGCGCAAACTCCCTGACGACATGGGCAGAACATACACATGAAGTCTTCATCCCAGACTTGACTACAGCCACTGTGCCACCGCACCACATTACACAGTAAATAAAATGGCATAAACTAAAAAGATTCAAAATAATTATATTAGTAATCACACACACAGCTTCATTGTGAATAATGTCATAACTATCTTTCTAAAAGGGCCACTCATAGTTAGGAAGCTATTTAATTCTAATGTGAATCCATGTTTCTCGTATAGTAACCCAAACACAAAAATATTGGCATGCATAAATGACTACATAAGAAAACTACAATGCAAATGTACAAGAAAAAAGGAATGTTTTAAATTAAGAATGAAAATTTTAGCAAAACCAAAAATTTCTGTGCCACTGCACAACTGCCTGGAAACAGCACAGTAGTTTGCATTCATTAAAGAGGTCGTAATTATAATCTAGGCCAAGATCAAGTACAAATTAATTTATGACACAAACCATGGCCAAGGCTGAAGACCCATGGCAGTAAAACAAAATACGGGTAAGTGTTCCAGGTTAATTTTTGGACAACATTCCAACCAAAAACATGCAGCCACAAATGCTAGTGACCCATTCATCACGACACACTTGACCACTGAAGAGATGCCAGCTTTCAGTGGGCACAGGTTTTTGGAATATGTGCCCTATAGGTGCAAGTCAATCAGTGCTCTGTAGGCATCCTGTTTACTGTTGTCTCTTGTGGTTGTCGGCTGCTTTGGCTAGAGACATCTGGTAAAGGTCATGCTCGCCTTTGTGAGCAATCTCCCTCTCTACCCCAAAAAAAGGGAAAAAAGGGCTTGTCGTCAGCCTGTTAAATTATGAATAAGCGAGGGAACAAAAGCATGCAGATACAGCACTGACAAGATAATCCATGCAAATTTATCTATGACAAATTCGGTTGGATTTACAAATTACATTTACACAGAGCAATAAAAATGTGAAGGTGGAAATGGAATTGGGAATAAACCACTTGGGATTTGAGGTCCACAGGAATCTTATGTTTGCTATTTTCCAAAGACTGCAAAGTTCAATAGAACCATGCATAAGACTGCTAGCAAATTGTATTATTAAGGTGTTTTAAACAATGCCAGGTTTTCTCATTTGAATAATGAAATAATGGCATTAATGGCATAAATCATATTACTTTAAAACAATTTTTATCTTATGGATATACATTTGACCTGGAAGGAGTTCATACAAAATCTGAAATCAAAGAAATGTAAATTATTTCTCAGGCAGACATTCTATTCTTTCACAATATAAAACTACACAATACAATAGAAAAAAAAAACATTGTTTACAATGCAGTCCAGTAGCAACTTGCAGTAGCACTCCCCAATTTAAAATATTTTATACTGAAGCATAAAGCAATTAAATAATTTATATGGAAGGAAAACCATTCTTGTGAGTGAACAGGAATATTATAAATTAAATAATATGCTATATCACAATAGGAAAAAGGAAGTCAACTAGCCTTTCTTTCTGATACATATGTCCTACAGCTTGCCTTGTGAGAAAAATCATATATTAATAAAAACCACTGTTTTTGCTTTGGTGATCAAACACAACTGCATGATACATGGCTGCAGTACTGAAAGTAGGCTTCTAGAGTATCCCTTTAAGAAGCCTTGCTCTCCCATCGGCATGGGAAACGCACCACACAATACCACTAAATAAAGCCTAGTACGGGGGCTTCTTTGGGTGACATCATGCTTAAGGAATGCTTTATAATAAATAATTAGTGGGGGGGGAGTGCTTTGGGAAATGGGGGGTTGCTATTCTCTATTCTCAGTCACAAAGCTTGCATGACTTTAAGCTGCAAGAGTGACAGGCAAGGACCCTGGCGTATCAACCCCACAATCCGTTTATTCGGGGTCTGTTACATGTGTCATTTGGGAGGCAGCTGCCGAGGCCCTGTCAGAGCACACGGTGTGAGAGGAGTCAATCTCATTTCATTTTACTTCCCACTCCGACGAAATGTCACATGAAGTGCTGCGTTTTAACGCAGCCCATCTTCAAATCGGAGAAGGCCAAGCAGTTGTGGATATGAGTTGAGGATGGTGATGGAGAAGAAACCAGGGTAGATCCATAGCAGTGAAGCTGCAGTTTCAGCCCTGCCTGCAGCATCCTGCAGTACAGCCCTGCAGGCTACAGACTTAATGCTGACAGACAGCTGCAAATCTTGCCTGGAAGGGAAGAAGTGAATGAATTGTGGGCACAGTGGAGGCAAGGGAAGTGAGGTGGAAGTGCAGAGAGGCAGGAGAAAAACAGAAAGGCAAATGAAAGTAAAGGACGCAAACTCAAGCATAAGGACGCTAGCTGATGCACACAAAGACAGATGTAAGTAGAGGAAGTTAAAGCAGAAGGCAAAGCAGAGGAGCAGGATCTCAGGAGGAGATAAAGAGGGGGGCAGAGGAGCTACCGTGCTGATAGCAAGAGAAAAGTGAGGCAAACGAAACTGTAGCAGCAGATGGGAATCAGCATGCCAAACATCAGTCTTTTGTACAAGACATTAGATAATGGTCTCATTTCCTTTTTGGACATTAAAAGATTTTCTATGTGATTAGAAGAGGCCATCAGATGAGCTGAACATGCTCCATTCATGACATACCATACGTGTGCAACATACATGACAACACAAGACCAGCACAATATAGCATCCCTTCATATCACTAACACAAATGATAAATTATTTACGCAGAAGTTACACTGAAAGGAGCACCTTTCTGCAAGCAAAGTGGTAATAATGACTCAGTGAAAAAGAAAGCCTGGTCATTAAGGAATCTCAGAAACAGAATTATGGATAGATTTCTATTTAGTAAAGCAACAGGCCTTTCTGTCCATGACAAGGTAGTGGAAGCATACCATAAACAGTAAGAAAATGCCGAAAAGCACAGCTTTCAGGGATGCAAACTGAAATTTTGTAGTTAAAAACCATGATAAAACAGGATGCAGTTCACAAATGCAATATGTTTCAGTAATTGCATCTTCCATCCATTTTTACCTGAAATTAGGCAACAAAGTGGAGAAACAAGCTATGATGTACTGGTTTCTGTGAGGACAATACTGGCTGCCAACTAAAAAAAGATACAAGTGGCAGCCACCCCGACATCCAGAACATGAAAAATTCAGCCTGAAAAGAGCTGTTGATCTATTGGAATCCTGTAATGAAATGAAATGAAACATCTCAGGAGATAATCCTGTCCTTAATGTGACACACCCGATGGCCACAGTATTATCTTCATGGGATGCATCTTCTTTATGTCTTGCTCTCCACACTGACCTTCACAATAACAGAGCAGAGTGAGCGGAGCGAGGATGTAATCACTCTCACTGCAGCAACGTCAGACATAAACAAGACCGCTGTTGTAATCTAATTGAGATGAATATATACACTTTGTAATAGGTGAGATTCTTGTTTTTTTGAAGCAGGATATATATTGATAATGAGCAGTATCATAGTTAAACTTAACATCTTATATTCTGGATGCCATTATTCTGGAGATGATCAAAGGATCTGCTGTGGCAAGGGCATGCTTTTAATAAGCCATAATAACTTTCAGGTAAATATATGTCATATCCTCTCCCATACTTGATACCATACATTACTAGACTTACTGACAGGCATTTACCTTGAAAATATTTCATTATTTCATATTTTTTCTATTTATATATCCTTGACCTTATAAAATTAAGGTCACCCTCTATTTTACATTCTAGATTACCATCTTAACCATTTTAACGATTACCATCTTTTCATAGCCACTTATAATAAAATGACAGATAATTAGTGCATCTGTTATAGTTATTTGTTACTTTTGTTATTCTGTTTTTGCACTATTACTACTGTTCTTTTTAAGCTCTTTACTGTCTCATCTTTATTCTTCTTGCTGCACTGAGCATGTTTAAGACAAAAGAATTCCCCTCAAGATAAATAAAGTTCTTCTTATCTTATCTTATCATTACTGTCATAAATGGAAGCTGCTGCAAGAATGAACTAGACCATTAATCTCCTCCATTTCTGTGCGATGTCACATTCCTAGTTCCCACTTTCTATCATTTAAAACTCTGAAAAACTGTTATATCATTTGATGAGAGTCTAAAGAAATGAAAAATAATGGGAGTCTTTGGAATGCAATTTTCCAATTTCAAAAGAATAAATATTACTGAAGTTCTAGCCCAAAAAAAAAGATTTTATGAACTTTCTTTAAATTCCTTTAAATAAGTATGTCTTGCTAATACAAAGGTGGGCCACAATAGATCTTGCTAGACATGTTGTAGAAGTTTTGGACTAAAAGCTTATACAGTGATTTCCATGCTCAATGCATATTTCGGAAGTTTTGCAAAGGAAAACTATGGTGCGGCTTTAAAGAAATGCCTATCTTTGGAATATGTTCTGTAATGACACTTGAATCACGCTAGAGAAATATCGTGGATTTGAGAAGTATAAAGGATTTTGATCTTTTACAATTTCTTATTATAAAAGTATAAAGTCTGCTCCTAACTACAAAAAACTTTGCCATTATTTATGTGTTAGAGAACACTGGACGTTTCCTCTGCACAGTGCAAGTTACTCTCCTCCAAAATGTTTCAGCCCAATCAAACAGCAGACAAAAACTACACCAGAAAAAAACTAAAAGTATTATTGAAGAACATTCATTTAACTATTATATAACCTCATAAAACCATGAATGAAAATTTAGCTCAAATTTCAACTGATGCAGAATAAGAAATGACAGTCTGATTTGCCACCTCTGAGTGCCAATAGGAGACTCATGATAAAGAAGGCACTCAAGCACATTCTATGAAGTTTCCCCTCAAAATTAATTCCACCTTCAAGATTCCTATCACTGAGATATGCAGAGAAAAGCGCACAAATATGCTCCTGCCTGAGAGATTACTGGAGACTGACTTAGCATAAACATTCCTACTGATGCAATTGTAAGTGTGCTGGACAAAAAAAAAAAAAAAACTTAAGTAGGAAACCTATATTCAGAGCAGGCTTTACAGGTTTCATTATGGTTTTGGCAATGTGTCTATAATGTATAAAATAAAAACATGCATAATCTATTATGACCATCTACAGCAGGTATTCAGCATTATGGGTTTTTCCTCACAGAAAAAATGAAACTATATTCTCAAAATATTCTCATTTTCTTTGCACATGTCTTGGTTTGTATAGTATTTAGCAAATACAGATTAGCAAATATACTGATGATTATTGAAGAGCCCCCCCTTGGTGTCACAGCAACTAAAGCAACATATCGCGTAATCCACCTTTGCTATTGTTAAAAATGATATCATCACTACACAAAAACAAAGCATGTTCAAACAGCACAAAAGACACAGACACCCTGAATCCTCATATATATATATATATATATATATATATATATATATCGCATCAATGTCATATAACAAGAGAAAATGAAACCACATGTACCATAACCTCTAACATAAACTAGAAAACAAATATTTACAGTTACAGGTGCACAAATACGGAGAGTGGGGGATGGGGGGGGCGAGCATCGTTTTCTCTAAAACAATTACACTACTTGGGAAACCATAACACAACAAAAATCCAAAAGATTTTTTAACAAATATAACGATATTTATTTTTTTCCAGACCTTTACAACTAATTTATTTAATACACACATTGGGATAATGTTTGTGCGTCTAAAATTGTTATTTAACAAAAATGATTATAAAATAGTTAACAACAATGAAATGCAGCTGTATCTAAAGGACCGGTTCCCACCCAATACAATTTTAGGCTAATTCATGCGCTACGCAGAAAGTTCCGAAACAGCTGGTTACAGGTTTTATGCTAATTAGCCCGCAGCTTCAGAAGTCCCGCAGCAAAGCGGTATACAACCTTGCCTGGCCTAGCCGTATTAAAGTGCACAACAGCAATAATGTCTCATTCACGTATACACAAAATTCAAGGCCTACCACAACCTAGTAAAGCAGTGTATAAAAATGCCATACGCGTTAAATTATTCAGCACCTGTAGTTAATTGTGTACGAGTGTAGACTAATCGTGTGCCCTCTATTCGCCAATACAGATATCTTCTCACGCTAACGTTATACCTGTTACCCTAACGTTAAAGGTCCCAAATCTCAGACGCACTCACTGGGCAACGCCGAAACTTCTGACAGTCAACGTGATAATCTCAGTGAAAAATAAACCATAGCTTCAGCACAGCAACGATGTTTTTATAAAAAATAAACAATCCGACCATTACCGTTCTCTTCTTGAAGGGTCTTGCTGAATGCTAGGCTTGGTGGGCGCCATCTTCCTGCTATTAATTTATTTCTTACTTTTTTTTTCTTCCGATTTATTTGGACATACAGTCGAATGGACCGGTAGCAGTGCGATCTGCAGACTATGAGTATTTAAACAAAGCCATAGCGGGTTTCTGGTCCAGCAGTGCCCCTGACTCCATGCATTGACGTTCATGAACGTAACGAAAGGAGGAAAAAACCCCGAGATCGGGCTCCAAAGGCATGCCAAGAAAAGTGAAAGGAAACCGGGAGACGCTTCTCAAATCCTGCAGCTCTTGTAACACAGTGGCCGCGGGTTTATACGATGGAAGAATTAATACCTAACCTGGAGCATCATATCATTGCATTTTTCCGTAAAAGCCCATCGACTCCAGTTCTCTGGAATGCCTTTTTCTCTGTCTGTTTTTCTGTGCATTTTCCAGCTTTTCCTGGCTCGCTCTATGTGAAAAAGGACACATCTTCTCTCCTACCGGCGCAACAACGCCACTCAGTTGCAGTTAGACAGTTTACATTTTCTCCGTGTACAAGGTATAATGCTTAAAAGTTCCATGTGATTTCGCGATTAAAAGACATAAATACGTAGGTTACGCGTGTATGTGTAAGTATTACTAATTTATCTTACTCGATGCCTTTCCAAATTGTATTTTAGACCAGCCTGCCGCTGATTTAAGGAGACAAAAAGCGTTTGGCCAAATTGCCTGACAGCATATTCTCCAGTTTTCACCCGCAATGCACCCTAAATGAAAACCTGCTACTACATATTTACCAAAACTGGCCAAATGCAGCTAGCACGCAAACAGAGAATATCGTTATTACGCGGCTGTAGCATATGACAGATTGGTTATTATGTGATACGCGACTAACGACAAATTAATTTCGTACAAATTGTTTCCAGCATTGATTGGAGTCATTATGGAAATATACAATATAAAATGCGCCTACCTATAACAATTACCTAGAACCAGGATAGAGTATTTCCTTAAAATCATCGAGTTTTTAAAATACTTTAAATATTATTGTCGAATACTTTGTTGTGGCACAAATAAATTATCTGGCACCATTGATGTCTCTAATAAAATGCCGAATTAGAAATAATACGTCTTGAGGTGTCTGTTCTCAATAATGGACATAGGTATCCGCGGGTTTTCCATTTTCCGTAATAATACAAGTTTATGGAAATATAAATAAGAAAAAATATGTATTTGCAATGTCATTTCCAAAGAGGTACACAAAAATAGTTTTTTTTTGCAAATAAGACCAAGGTTGTACACCTAATTTATGGGAAATACTTTGAACACACGTTTTATAGCCATATTGTAATAGACAGCCAAGTTTAAATATGTTATAGAAATGGAGAGACTATCATGCTGATCCACAATGCTGCATGAAACTTTCTATATGTGGTACTTTAATATTGCACCTATTATATAATTACATTTGTGACATTTGGCTCGTTTTTAAACTACTGAACACAGAGAACAGATTAAGTGTAACACTTAAACACGTAAACACGCTAGTTTACGACTCATGCAAGAGGCAACTTAAGTTTAAACACGTTGGAGTGCAACATATTAATACGTTTTAAATGACCTATGTGACTGTATGGTTGTCATTCACTGTCAGGGAATGTCAGATTTGACCGCACACCACAGACCAAAACAAGGCATAACTTGCCAATGTTACACCTGTAAAATGTATGTATTTGGATTAATTTCACCAAAGTTGCTAAATCTGACCGTGACCCTTTTATCAAACCGGTCTTATAACCATTTATTTGTTGTTACATGAAGCAACAGTCTATCACCTTTTCCCATAGTTTAGTTCCGATTATGCTATTTAAAAATATACTTTGTCATCTTGTTTATTTTGAAGCAAATTCGATACTTTTAGGCCTATATACAGATTATAAATGAGATTGCAATCAAGATGAAAGTTTTAAATATATCCTTTGATGGTGTGAGTAACTTTTTATTCTTTAAACAGCCCACCACTTGTTCACATACGACTGTCATATTAAATTACTTATTTTGCGTGTACCAAATTTACTCCTTAATCATATAAACGGAAAGGAATTTGTTTCTAACCCCAGTTTCAGCTGCAGGTTACAGAAGCAACTATTCTCTTATAAAGTCCAAATCTAAATTTACACATGTTGCAGATAAAGGTCTTGGTCAAGGATATCCACAAGCTAATCGAAGGTGTTCACTGCTGGCGCTCAAATATTGACATTGTGAGTGCAATGATCACAAAATACAGTGTCACTAGTTATATTACACCACAAACGCTACAAAAAACAAAGAAATAGTATACATACCTTTGTTGGTATGAAGTGATGCCCTGGACATTTTGCGGGTTACCGTTTGTAGCCCCGGGGATTCTCCCCACGGAGGGACCCGCCGGCATTCCCCCGGCTCCTCCACCAGCCGCAGCCGTCACCTGAACGCTGAAATCCGGGAAGATCCTGATCATCCCCGCTCAAAGAGACTGAACACGAAGTGACTCTGTGTTGATATTTACGAGAATAACAGCCTTCCCTCCAGCCGAACAAGTCACAGCACAATCCCATTAGTGATGGTTACCAGCTCTTCGGCCATTCTACGTCTTGATTTCGCTACACGCAAATGACTGCTGGAGCTTTCAAGTGGTGAGCAATGACACCTCTATCAGGCTTTTAGAAATTTGGATACAGTTGGGTGTTTGAAGGGGAATTAGCAATTAGTAAGAGCTTCTAGTTTCCCCGACCTACTATTGCAGTCCACTGAGGAAACAAAAAGTTCCGGTAACGGTTTTAAATATCAAGTAAATTAATACGTTTTAAACGTAACTCTTAAAGATGTATCTGTGCCTGGAAATGATTACAGTGCGTGATTAAGTGATAATTAAATAAGCTAAGTGTGCAAGTGCTGCAATGTTATTGCTAAATATTGAGCGCCCGTTGAAACTTCCGACGCTAATAACGGGATAAGGACAGAACACCGCTATAACTAATTATGAATTACTTGGGAAACTTTTCGCTAAAGTTTTCAAAAGTCGAGAAGCAGGCATTATCATGAGCCTCGATTATCGTTTTATCTATTTAGTCGTCGAACGGCAGTTTATTTAATGTCTACTTTAAACTACCCGCTAAAATGTAGGCTTGAAAGTTGCACGCGCATCTTTTTATCACTTAATGGCTTTAGTCTTTTCGCTGTTTTAAACTTTCAGAACTACATCTTAACCTTTCATAAGAGCTTCACGACTATTTTTGAGCAAAAATTGTGAGTTTTGCCAATTATATTATACTAGTTATCCAGTTTATCCTTAAAGCTACTTTCAAACTTAGAATGTTTCCTAGATTGATCGCAATCTTCGCCGGAGAGCCACCGTCCTGTCAAAGTCACGAAACGTATGTTCAGCAGTATGGTTGAGAAAATTGATTTAAAAATTACCCCGACGATGAAATTTTGTCATTTACCTAAAATGAATTTAGTTTTATTATAGTTATTTTTAGTTATAATAATCCGAATTAACTGGTCCTCTTGTTTTATTTATGTGGTCATGGTTTGTATAAAGTATCTTCCGAAATTCTTTCTCTGAAATTCTGGGTTGTAAATGTGCCGCGGTGTATTTGTAAATAGAGTCTGTTGCTGTGTGAATTCTCCCAGAGAAAGTGCTGTTATGAGCTCAGATGTGCAGCGGTGCCCATTCCTCGCCAGCGAGAGGAGATGAACTTGGTCGGGTTTGCGGCGGATTAACTGCCTCGCGCTGCTTATCCCGGAGCGCGCACCGGCCAGACTCAGCCAATCAAAGGAAATGACAGGAACGCGCGTGTGCTGCCGCAGCAGTAACCCTTTGATGCCCAAGAGATTTCTTCAGCATAATACGTTTCCCAGAAAACGATGCATATAGGCTAACCCTTGTAATAATAAATGGCAATTTATTAATCTTTATATGTTGCCAGTAGTGATACTCTTATGATGAACTACAGTAATATTCATAGTCAGTTAATTATAGAGGATCATGTACGACTTTCAGATATAACCTTGGTTAACGGAATCAGCTAAGTAAAGCGCCGACAAAGGAGGTTCTAAAATTTTAAAAATTATAGAATAATTTTTAATTTAACCTTGTTTTTTCTATCGCTCTCGATATAATTATTTTAAATATTAATGGACTTTAAGGGGAACAAGTGACATGCATGCTTTAAAAATGAAGTCATATTTATTAAAAAGTTTCACAGACACACACACGTATGTATCGTGTGATGAATCGTGTTTTCCCGTTCAGTGCAGTTAGGATTCTTTTTCAGCACAAGGTCCTTTATTTATTTCTTATTCAAATACAGTTTCTTAAATAAAGGACCCCGTGGCGGGTATTTATGTTTTATCTCTCTCTGCAGTATAGACTCCTTTAGCCGTGAATACCAGAAATATTTAAGCAATGTTCAATGTGTGCATTAAGTCAAAGCTGAACAGAGCCAAGTTTTGTGTGCGTGGGTCTCTCTTTCTCTCTCTCTCTCTCTCTATATATATATATATATATGTATATATATATATAGCGCCAATGTGTGTGT
>JABFEA020000029.1:5754248-5765064 GCA_019775915.2 Cyphomyrus plagiostoma
AAAGATTCAGGTAACTATTAGTATAAGTGAAAACTTTATGAATGGTTGCCTAATATACGTGGTAAAAATGTGAGTATGGGGAGTCACGGGAAAAATATGGTTGTGAAAAAAAATTTGTAGCCAAAAGTTGGGCGATTGTTGAATCTGGAGCACTGTAGCCAGCAGTACCGGACAAGAGACTGCTCATGACAAACTCTATCGCAGATTCATCAAACATAGCATCAACCACTCGCAAAAAACATTGCTGTGTCTATTTTAGTAGGCAGTAGGTTAATTTTTGACAAGTGATCTCTATGCTCCCCCTCACCCCAAATGACTGATAGATGTCAAAACAAAATGAAAAAGCTTCATTTTATGGGGTTCCTAAAATCTGTGATAACCTTGTATGCCACAAATATTTCAAGAAGTGGCGTTGCACCCTTGCTGTCATCACCAAGGATATTGTAGATTCTAGGACATGTGCACCAATAAGACTAACCGGTGGAGTTTCCCGCAGTATTTATTGTGTTTCCACACAAAATGCTATATGTTTGAAGGTGTGAAGAGAAAGATGCAGGCCAAAAGGGCAAAGAAAAATTTAAGGACTGCACCTTGGATGCAAATCATTCATTATTTTCCCTGTTGGAATTATGTGTGATCTATGATTAACTTTAGCAGACCCAAAACAACCATATAGTACAAGACAGTGTCCAAAGTAGTGCCTTGTTTGCATTTTATCTTGTGCTAGCCATTGAATTACATCTTTTCTGAAGATGTGTGGCAATTTTATTGCACAGCTCCAATGACAGCAGCGAGTTGAGCACTAAAGATTCAATTACTTTTCTGAATTGAGGAAACCAGAAGAGGAACTGCAGACAATAACAGTCTTTTATTGTGGAGGCAACTTAAGGCCTGAACATGGCAGGCTGGTGAGTAGAATATTAAGGGCAAACATAATTCTAGGAAAGATCAAGGATGTTTGGAACCTCAGAGCCTCTATCCACCATCCTGTCTTGTGGAAAGAATCTACATTAGCTTCTCTGGAGTATCCGGATGTCAAATCTAAAAACATAATGCCAGTAGTAAATAGGTAAAGGTTTAGGCATCTGCATATACATTTATGTAACAACCATAATTTGTTTCCCCCAATCAAGAACATTAAGGGAGGGTGGATCCTGAGGCGTTTCGTGTCTGGTGGAATGCTTGCCAGTGCATGCTCCCTAACCTGACCTGCCATATAAATTCCTTCTTATTGCCATATAACATAATGTTTTTATTTTCATTCACAAAAACAAGTACCTGGTATGGTCACTGATGGTGACATAAATCAAATATATACTGATATAGCTATGAAGTTATTGCAAACAAAAGCTAGCACAAGTTTTTTTTTTCCTAATTTTCTGTGTCCCACAAAAACACTTTGACATCTATGAGTGCATAAGTAGCAAGATATATGCACATATAATATGTTTATGTTGTATGAATTGTATATTAGATTGCAATCCACTAAATCATTATACGTAATCATTTATTGGTAGATTAAAGACTACATGCCAGCTCATCATAGCTGTAACATTGCGGTTAATCTTTTCACCAAACACTATGCTCTTGTGCTGCAGGGGCAAACCTATCCAACACGGGGAGCATTCACATAACATGACATGAGACATGTCACTTTCAGACATGCACAGCAGCGGCAGGATTCAAATTTCCAAAGCTGGAGGTGCAAGGGCAGCACTCTGTCCCTATATCGTTTACTTATTTAATACATAGAAAATATAAAAGTGTATATTTGTTACATGTATAAAAAACATGTATATTTGTTACATTTGTGTAAGTTCAAGGACTCATTAGACTGGCCCCTATGTTTCTTTCACAGTACTGAGCAGAGCTGCGACATTCTCTGATAGGAGCCAGGGGCCCTCTGGCCTCAGAACAAATTGGTATTGTTCAGCCAAGAGATGGAGGAACTAGCCAGAGGTTCAACTTTGCCTGCTACATAGTGCAGATTCACAAAATAAGTCACCTGCAGGTTGGGAGCTGCTAGCTGTGGAGGTAACACTAACGCCAAACTCTGCTGTGTGCTGCCTAAACAATTCACAGCATGAAAAATGGGTTAAACAGCAAGGACATATATCAGAGGAGAGCAAGGTGACTGTCATATAAGCCTATAGTACTGGAAGGCTTAGGAATGCTAAGACTACATTCTACCTGTACATTCAAGTTGCAAGTTGAATTAATTTTACTCTATGTAGCTGCAGTAGATTTCAGTGTTTTAAATATATAATGTGTATTTCACAGTTAAACATTCCCTTTAGCCATCTCAGTGAGTATTCTGCAATAGGAAAACCTTCCTTTAAGTCTTACTTTGTATATCACAGTAATTTCATTAAGGCCAGACACATTGCATAGGCTACTATTATCTTTCCATAACTTTAAATGCCCATATAATATTATTATTATTATTTTGTTTGAACTGATCCTCTCTCATGCAATATAAATTAAATATACATTCAAATATGACAAGATTTAAACTGAAACACATTTCATATTTTTCTTTTGCTAAAAAGTAATATATGTTAATGTTGCATTAAAGTCTACAGCACACATCACATTCACTTGCTTTTTTATCTAACTTGGCCTACTGTATATTGCATTTATTTGCCTGTTGTTCTTAAGTATATGAGAGAGATTGAGGGCAGTAGAAAGTGCTGGGGTTCCCATACAGTATTTCTAACATACTGCTTATTCTTTCTTTTATAACAGGAATAAAAATCAACCATAGAAAAAGATATCCAAAACTTTGTTTTCTCACAGAGGCCTGTTAATGAGACTTCATCTAAATAAACAGGTTTGGTGGAAGTTATAGGGAATTTTTATTTGTATAACTAGGATATTTAATTTTGAGTAGAAGATTCAGTATTTACGATTTATAAAGCTGTATTTTAGCATCAAATTTATTTAAAAATTCAAGATGTAATTAGGACAATTGATAGTTGATATATTTTTTAAAGCAACTCCCACTGTTCTTCATGTTACTCTTGAAACATTACCCAGAAGATTTAGATGGTTTCCCACCATGCCAAACACTCAGCTTTACCTAAGCTAGACAGTAGGAAGAACCGGCATGCTCCTTGCTGGCTACTGTTCAGCTCGCCTGTTTATAGCATTTTCTGGGGGCAAGGTGAGTACAAAGCAACTAATATTGCACACGTGGCACACACATACAAAATGCATAGTGAAAGCTATTTTTTTAATTTTACAATTGATACTTAAACACTACAAAAAGCAGAAAATAAGAACAGACTTAAAATATAAACATGAGCTTTCAGGTGTTATGACTACAGTATACTAGTTAAAGGATTTGATCATAATTGTTTTATTTCTTTCACGTCGGAGTGTGAGTGTTTTTTGAGGAAAAATGACATATACATATTACACTTGGTAGCCATAATGAATTTTGAAATATTGCTTTGAAGTGTTTGCAAAAGATATGTGGCTTGAAGAAAAAATGATAAATTAACTGCTGGAAGGAATTAGAGACAGGGCATTTGGGAAAACTTTCAATATGGAAATGAGTGATTGGAAGGTTCAAGTGAGAATGACATCATCATTTTTATTTATACTTGATGATAAGCTCCACATGCCCTTTTAAACTCCTATGCTATTTGATATCAAATTGTTTCTTAATGGAATTTGACGACATGCCTGAAATCCAATCACCTAACCCTTGAATTACTTGAACAGACTGAGCCCATTCCCAAGCACTATAATGGGGCCACTACCCTTGTCATTCCTTACCCCATTCACTTGGACAGCAACTGCTTTTCCTTTAGTTACAATAATGACAAACTGTTTCCCTTCCCTTCAACTGTGCATTTCTTAACAATTCTTCACCTGTTTGTAACTTCTAGATAGATGAAAAGTTACTAAGATATTCTACCCCTTCTGGAATCCACCAAACAGCCTACTGTATATACCTTTATTGCATTTTAACAGTGCATACAGTATTGTACATTTATATTCATATTTTATTTATTTAACACACATAACACATTATGAATAGAACCACAGTGGCAAAATCTAGCCTTGCCAGGATATTTTGTCCATTAAAATCCATTAAAGGAGAACTGAATTAATATCAAGTTAGGTAACAAAGTCACTCTAAAACCAAAGTGTTCCAAAAGTGAAAACCTTTTACGCCAAGGATCCGGCTCATTAACTATGGTATCATGAAGAATGCACTCTGCGGTAGAATCAGGGTAAAGGTTGGAAAAGGTTACATTCTGCCAAAATACCAACAATCAGTACAAATAGTCGTGTATTTTGATTTGTGCAGTAGAAGGACATGGTACTATTACAGGATCACAACTGAAGAGCAAGGAAGGACTTGTAACTTGGTAGCAGATTTATTTCCCCAAAAATATTCAGTCATATTATGTTGGCATTGATCTTTTTGTTAGTTAGAGTTTGTGGTTTAAAAATTGGAAATAAAAACAGTAGAGGAAGGTAATATTGAGTGACTCATTGTTTAATCTCTACTGCAAAACATAACCTTTTGCAGATGAGGCAAATCCACATTTCACTTTGACATGTTGACTTGACTTCTACTTCAAGTCTGTTGTTATTGTATGAAAGAGCTAGGATAACTTTTGTGAGTTGGGAGCAACTGCAGAGGAGTATTTGAGACCATTTAGGATATAAGATAAGGTTTAGGACAGCTATTACATACTTATATGCATACTTGAATGTACTTACTGTATACCCTGACCTTCTTGAATGAACTTAAAGTAGTAGCTATGCAACAAAATCTTATTGGTGATCAAAAAACCGACATATGTGACATATTCAGAATCCCGTTTACTTACCTGCATTGAAATCCTTCACAAATCGGTACCAATGCAACGTAAAGCAGTTGTCAACGAGTCAATCGTAATCTACAGGATGATCTTTCAGACATTACTAGGCGATTATGACACCTGCCCGACCCCCCCAGAGAGGGACCCCTTCCCCACAATCAGGAAAATCTACTGAGGCGGACATATTGGCAACATCCAATCGGCAAGATATATGGTCGCAAATCGGTAGTTCCTCAGATTAATTTCTTTCTAGAAGTAGCTCTTACTGTAAAAACGTTGGAGACCACTGGTGTAAAGTAACAAAAAATTGCAATTCTGATTGCAGAGTATTGAAGAGTTGACGGCTAAATTAATAACCGGGACCTAATTCACTAAATTAAAGAAATCACATCCATACCAACAGCCAATAAGAGCAGAAGACTAGTATAAATTTACTCGAATAGGATGTTTTTTAATAACACCACAGGTCTGTTATTGGGATCTCCTGTGCCTTTGTAATTTAGCAGCCAATGGACAGCTGGTGGTAAGCAGAGACACATGTAAGTCACAGCTGCTGCCATTGAGAAACACTCACAGAATAATGATACAGTGCTATCCACGTTGAAGGAGGCTTCCCTAAGCAACTCAAGCAACTTAAGCAGTCAAACAATGTATTCATGACATCTGCACAGTATTAGGGGCATATGGTCTTGACCAGTGGCTTCAGTCTAACATGCAGGCTATAAGTCCATTCCAGTGCTTCAAGGCTCTAATGTCCTCATCAGCCTTGTCGATTCATGTTTAATACAGTGATTCTCAGCTCTTGGTAATTATCAACAATGCTGCAGTTCCATAACAGATAGTGCTGCCAGGGTGACCCATCTGTTTCACATCGTCCCCAGTCTCAAATGAATACAATATTCATTATAGCAGACAGAAACTCTGGCATTGTAGTAAAGAAGTTGCACCACTATGTATTTGTGTATGACTATATTTTAGGCCAGTTATAACCTACTACCATGAAGTTAGAAATTTTGGGATTTTTTTTTTTTTTTGTGTTTGATTCGGTTAATGGTATAGCCGGCCCTTGACTTATATTTGGTTCCCAGATCTATAAGTCCCCTATGTAAAATTACTTTTCATATGACCTATGCCCATCCACCCATATAATGTAAATCCTCTATAGATTACGCGTAATACCCTAATACAATTGATTAGGGAATAATGATAAGGAAAAAAAAGTCTATACATGTTTGTGAGAGAAGTCACCATTGTAAGCCTAACAAAATTAGATATTTTGACAACAAACATTAGATCACCAACAATGTAACATTTATATCTTTTTCCACTTTTTTAAAGAGCGGTTTTCTCACACAAATGGTGAACACAAAAACACAAGTAGCAAATGTACAATGAGCGATGTGCGACCAGCCAGTGATGCAACGAGACTGAGAGAGAGACATTTAAGGATCTTTGAAAAGTCAAGGTATGTCAGGGTCAGCGCCCATCAGTCCCGGCCATTCATGTCTCTTCCCCGTCTGGCCATCCTGTTCCATCCTTTGTCATCATACTAGAAATGTATGTGTTTTCCCAACTCCTGTGAGTGCTGCATGGTTCTGTGGGTTGAGTAGGTGGCACAGAGGCCGTGACCCTCCTGTGATGGGTTTGAGATTAGTTTCATCAGTTTATGTTTTTTGGTTTTTCTGCTTCCTAGTATTTGTCATGTGGTTATCTTTGCTTTCCTGTTTTAATTTGCGCTGCTTGTGTTCTGTTTGATTTTGGTTGTACTTGTTCCTAGTCTTTTTCTAGTGTTTTTAGCCCTATATTGGTGCCTGCCTTTGTCCTGTTCTTCAGTCAGTTGTTACTGTGTGTGGTTGTTGTAGTATTTGGTATTTTCTTTTGATATTTTTTCCCCTATTTTGTTGTTGTATTGCATAACCCCATGTCTCAGAGCCTCCAGTGTGTTGTCACACTCATTTCTGGCTGCACCATGCTCTGCCACTGTGACAGGGGATGGACGCACATCATTTACTTGCGTCATTTTATGCTGAATGTGGCGTTCACCAACTTTAAATTCACTGTTTTTAGAGCTTTCATGAATTTTATTTTAAAAATATTTTTGATTCATGTACCTTTGGATCTGCCCTTTTGAAACCCACATAAAATGCGTACCAACTGTACCTACTTAGACTGAAAACAAGCCCCCCCAACCCATAGAACATGATCGGATCGTGAAAGAAATAAACGATAGGATATGATCATCGTATAACATAGGATCCATGTGGTCTGTATGTTTTTTATTGGTGTATTTGGAGGGTGTTTAAAAACTTGTCTTCTGAGGTTCTGTCATGAGCAAATCCATAAAGGGGTCCACAGTATCGAGTGATGCTGTTAACAGCATATTGCTATATTGAAATATACATGATTGGACCCCTTGATAGTGAATGTAATCACGGTGCCAAGAGAGGCCTCAGTGCCATACAGATTTGTGTCCCTGCTGACACAATTCCAGATGACTAAAACAGTGATCCTGTCGAGAACCACTTCATTCCACTGTCTGCTAATTAATTTCAAAAGGACTGTGGGCCTGCCCAACTGGTTTACTTTCATAGGCAGTACAGTAGGATATTTGAGGTTGGACTTAAAACTGTAGGTTAGGATAGCCAGTTTAGCAATTAGCTAAGTCTCACAAGCTCCCAAGCTTCCTGATGCAAGTTGGATTTTAAGGAGACACTGTATCTGTGATGGAGGGGGCCCTAGGACTTTTCAAATTAAAAGTCTACCTAATGCTTATTTTATGATTTTGAATCTCCGAGTTGGGGGCCATTGTGACCTAGCCGATGGCTGTCTCAAGAGGGTAAGTCTCTGTTCTCCCAGATTACTAAGGATTGCCGCTCTGTAGGTGTGTGCCAGAATATGTTTTTCACAATGGTTTTTTTTGTAGTTGTTTTTAGTAGGTTCGGTGAATGTTTTTAAGACAATAGTGTTATTACTTATTATTATGAGTTAAATTAATAAACTGATATTTTAGAATTGGTTCAGTTATTTGAATGGGCTGTTTAATTATTATTTATTACTCTTGCAATAAATTAAAAATACTTTGATTTGTGAATTGATTGTAGCTACTGTAAGGGCCAGGAGTTATAACTGTTTGTTTTAATTTATTTCAAAAGATTTGTCCAAACAAACAAATGTTATTGTATTGGACTAATTAAGTAGCAAAATGAAACCAGAGTTCTGACAAAGGAACACCATATACTGCAAAATATTTGTCAGCCTATTTTTCAGTATTTACAGATACAAGATACAAGTATCCACTCATGCAAAGAGTGTAAATTGACTGTGACAAAAGCTTATACACACAACAGCCCTTCATAGAATTTATATTTATGCAGTTTTTATACATTTAAGCATTTTTTTAAGTTGTGAAACATATTTAACATTCATACTGTGTATTTGTTGCCTGCTGCTTTAAATGACCCTTTAATTTTCAGGTTATTGTGGTATTATAGCACTTTGGAGACACAGGTATTCATAGTAATAGCCTTGTAACTTTGAATGTATGGCAGTAGAACATGGTTTGTATTCATAGAGAAGTGAGGAAAGATTGCAGCCTGTAATGTTTTTTGTTTTTCTTTGGAAAAGATTCATTGCACACCACACCTAAAATGACATTTCTCAGTTGTGACATTTATATAACAGCCATTTTCCCCCTCAAATTTTTGCATTAAAAACATTTCCTTCTCATCAGTGTCTTTTTGATATCAGTTGTAGCAAGATGACAAGTGGTCTTTTCAACAAAGACTGGCTAGCTTATTAATTTTAACGTCCATGCTTATGCACAGATTCTAAATCAAAACATTTTGACGGGTTGTAATTGCAAAGCCAACATGGTTCGATACACTTGACCTTTACCACCTTTAAAGTAATTTCCATTCTCCAGAAAAATAACTTGTTAATTGCAAGAAAAGGGGAATGTGTTTTACCCAATGATTTTCTTGTGAGGAACAAAGTATGAATGTATTTTATTTCCACATCATTCACACAATCAGTAATTCTTATAGTTGCATTTAAATTTATCTTCAAATGAATTTCATTGTTTTCTGTTTGGTTAAAGCTATACCCATCTGACTAATACACAACTGGTCACAAACAAAAGGAAAAAATGAATTTGGTACCGGATAGATTTCTCCTTATGGAAAAACATAGTAACTTCCCAATTGCATCCACTCCTCAATGCCAAATGCCATATTGTATGAAATCATTTAATATTTCATAGATTTAACCTGTATACAGGCAGTCCCTGGGTTAATGAAATAACTAGTCATACTTATGAATGGACTGACAATTATTAAAAATTGGGGTGGATACAGTGGTTTGTAATAATGAAAACACATACTTCTTTGTGACGCTTGTGAAAATATTGAGCGGGTTCAGTGGTTTGTTGGCTCAGCGTGCAGTGCAGTGCCATATGTAACTGTTATAACATTTACTATACAGTATGTAATTGTTATCATTACTGCATATATTGTTCAGGAATGGTTTGTTTCATACGTAGCCTTGGAACTACTTGTATCTCCATCCAACCATCTTCCAAACTCGTATCCTGATCAGGATTATCCACCTCAGTTAACACAGTGCTCAAAGCTGGGGTACGCCAAGAATGGAATGGCAGTCTGTTAAAGGGCAACACACACACACACACACACACACACGCACACACATTAATTTAGGGATGCCAGTAACCCTAAGGGGGTGGTGAGTGGTTAAGCCTCTGTGTTTGTGATCAGAAGCTTGCTGCTTCCGGTCCCAACCTCTCCAGAATATACATGTCTGCAGGCTATTGAAGAAGGCCCTAAACCCCAGCTCCATGGGTGCTGCATGCTGGTTGGACCTGTGTCGTCCCCCCCCCCGCAAAGCTTGTTCTCAGCCATATATGTGTCTCGTGGAGATCAAGGTGGGCTAGGCAAAGATAAGCATTCCAATGCACCTGTACTCATATTGTACAAATAAAGGATCATTTAATTTTCTGTACATCTTTGAAAGGGAGAAGGAAAGACACACAGCATATGAAAGAAATTTGGTCAAATTTAAGGTTTTGGTTATTTGTATTTATGCCTAAAGAAAACGTGACTGTAAAAGCCAGCTGGATTGAAGATTGCAAATATTATGGTTTTTATGGTAGTAAATTTACTTGTGGAAATCTTTGTAAAAATGCATGTCTCTCAATCTAACATGGTCTTTTTCTATTAGACCTGACACTTGCCTAGACAATTCTATGGTGAAAATTAGGCATGATGGTCATCTAATTTACAATACTGTGCATGGTAAAAACCAACATATCCAGAAATCTTGCAGTCCATACCTTTATAATAATGCATAATATGTCTCCCTTTCTAAATTTATTCTCCTGTACATGTTTATTAGACCAAAACCATTCATAGTGGTCATTTAACTTCCATTTACATACTTATGTATCAGATATTGTTTATGAATTGAGCCTTCATGAATAGGCTGCACAGCTTTACATTACTATTTGTTCTACATTAGATTGGAATGCAAACACAGGTGAAGTGAATAACATTGATTCTCAAATTTCATTACAATTTGTGGTGTTTGACACCTTGAGTTAAAAAATAAGTGTTCTGTGCAAATGTATCTGCATATACCTTGATTTGTTGATGTTTAAAACTGGGTCTGATAGGTTAGAGAGGGATTATAATTAGTAAGAATAATCTAATAAATGAGTAGTTGTGGCAGAGTGGGAATTTTGCGAATAAAACAATGTATTTTATTTGACCTTTGGTTCTACTAGGCAGTTTTTCTTTTACTTTTTTAAAAACATTTTTGAATCTTTTCCTCTGTACCAGATTTTTATATCAGGAAACAACACCATTATACACTCACCTAAAGGATTATTAGGAACACCTGTTCAATTTCTCATTAATGCCATTATCTAATCAACCAATCACATGGCAGTTGCTTCAATGCATTTAGGG
>JABFEA020000029.1:5765164-5780172 GCA_019775915.2 Cyphomyrus plagiostoma
AGTTCTGAAGGCGAAAGGGGGTCAAACACCGTATTAGTATGGTGTTCCTAATAATCCTTTAGGTGAGTGTATATTAGGCAAGAGAAAAGTCAGTGTGTTAGAAAAGTTGTGTTAGAAGCAGAAAAAAATGGGTAACTTTGACAAGGGGCAAATTATGATGGCTAGATGTGTGGGTGGGAGCATCTACAAAATGACAGATCTTGTAGGCTGTTGCTGGTATACAGTGGTCAGTACCTACTAAAAATAGTTCAAGGAAGGCCAGCCGGTGAACCAATGATGGGGTCATGCACACCCATGGCCCATTGATGCACGTGAGGCGCAAAGGCTAGCCCATCTCATCCGATCTCACAGCAGAGCTACTGTAGTGCAAATTCCTGAAGAAGTTAATTTTAGGTATAATAAAAAGGTGTCAGAACACACAGTGCATTGCAGATTTCTGGGAATGGGGTTGCATAGCTACAGGTCGGTCAGAGTGCCCATGCTGACCCCTCTCCACTTCCGAACACGCTTACAATGGGCACATGAGCATCAGAGCTGGACCGAGTTTGCGAATGGCCGGGTGTATGTGCATCATTTACATGGGGAAGACATGGCACCAGGATGCATTATAGGAAGATGGCAAGCTGGCAGAAGCTATGTGATGCTCTGGGAAATATTCTGCTGTGAAACCTTTGGTCCTGGAATTCTTGTGATTGTTACTTTGACATGTACCATGTACTTCAACATTGTTGCAGACCAGGTACATCCCTTCATGATAACACTATTTCCTGATGGCGGTGGTCTCTTTCACCAGGATAATACTCCCTACCACACTGCAAAAATTGTTCAGAAATGGTTTGAGGAACATGAAAAACAGTTCAAGGTGTTGACCTGGCCTCCAAGTTCCCCAGATCTCAATCGAACTATCAAGAGATCAGGTATCAGTATGGGATGCACTGGACAAACAAGTCCAATCCATGGAAGTCCCACCTCAAAATGGAACTTAAAGGATATGTTGCTAACATCTTGTTTTGGCAGATGCCAGGTGGTTTTAATGTTCAACAGGAACAGTATGTCCAAATGAAAGACTTGTATTTCTAACTCTTGGCTCTTTTACCAATACCAATTCCTTGCCCACAAAACGACAAAGAATATTGGTGAACAAGCCACTTTATCTTTGCTTGATTGCTGAACTCATGTTGTGAATGGTTAAATGTAACCAATCAATCTCTTTTTCAGACATACACACATATTTACAAACACAGTTGACAGCAGAGCTATGGGGCCAAGAGCAGGGTCAAGCCATGTATCTACCACCTCTGGAGCTCTTTCTGTGACTTGTCTTAATGTAATCAGGTTCACCATATCTGTCCCTGTTCTTTTATCTTGTACTACTCCCTAGGACTAAGCAAAATAAAAATACCACAGTGTAACAAAAAAGTTATTATTACAAGCCTACTTTACATACTCTCCCCACCGCATCAAAAAAGTTCCCCACGATACATTTTGCTGATTGCTACCAATAAAATTTCCAAGAAAGGAGACTGGAAAAAAACCCAGGCCTGTCAATCCTATAGGTGACACGCCAGCCAGTTTCACATTGCCTCGGACAGGGGGCGCCAGCGGTGACATTAGCCTATGGCACCACATCAGCTGGGACTGGAATTGGAAAATAACAATATACACTTTGTTATAGAATATTCAGAAAATCGTCTCATGTTCCACAGTTTCAGAATCACTGATCTGTACAGTGTTCTTGCAAAAGATCCATGGAATATGTTTAGATGGCAGAAGATGGCGGTTGCAGACTCCATTTTTCACTCTTCTACACCCTGTTGCTGCATTTTCAATTGTGATGTGATTTGGGGTCTGTCATGGGGAATATTTTCAGGTGTTTCATCCATATAATATTTTTGTGAAGTGGTAAGAAGAGCCATCAAAGATCAAATAAAGTACATAATAACAAATACATTGATCCATTCACAAGAATAAGCCTCTAAACATGTCATGCTTCTCTTTGACACCCTTTGACAGTCAGCGCCATTGTTTCAATTTTGGTGAGATTTGTTTCAATTTGAGAAGCTCACCATCTTCACCCATACCAAGTTTGGAAAAGATTGGCTAAACGATTTTTGAGTTGTCATGCTGACACAATTAAGTGTCTGAGCTGCCCTTGTCTTTGCTATCATTATGTGATTCTGCTTCAGTTTTGGTGGAATTTGTCTTCAGTTCAATTGAATTCAATTTTTTTATAGCATATTTTCACAACATTACATTGTCTCACAGCGCTTTTCATTATTCCCGCCCAAAGCCCCCAGTGAGTAAGCCAGAGGCGGCAGTGGCAAGGAAAAACTCCTAAGAAGGAAGAAACCTTGGGAGGAACCAGACCCAAAGGGGGAGCCCATCCTCCATGGGCCAGCAGAGGAAGCCAAATGAGAAAGGTGGCAAAGCTCCAGGTCACACGATCCCATTTTTAACATTTGAGTCTCAAAGCAGGGGGGCAGGCAGGTAATGGGAGGCAGGTGCTGGTGCTGCTTCAGATGACAGGATGAACAGTGGTACAGCAGCAGGACACTTGGGAGAGACATCAAAAGCAGAAAGGCGAGCGAGCTGGAAAGACACCACAGGTAGTGGAGATGTTGCAGACAGCAGGACCTGTTTCTTGCTAATTTGGGGTCTCCAGGCAGCACACCTCAGGAGGAGTAGGGGAAATAAAATGTGCAATTAGCCAAAGCAGGGGAGACTAGAGGCAGTGCAAACAGTTAGGTGAGATATGCAAGCTTCAGCAGACATGGCTATAAGTAGGAGGGAAGGGGAGTCCTGAAATGGCAGGACTCCAATTCTGCAGGGCAGTGTGAAGCTAGACTGACAGCACTAACAGTTCAGTTCATCCAAAGCCAATGGTACCGTTCCCCACCCAGCTCTATACCTCACACTACAGGTCTAACTGAGAGTGAGCAGTTAGCTAGAGCTATAATTAGAAGTCCCTATAAGTTAGACTAAACAAACATGTTCTTAGCCTAGACTTGAACATTAAGAGTGAGCTTGAATCATGCGTGTCTGCTGGAAAACTATTCCACAGCTGAGGAACTCGATAAGAGAATGCTCTGCAGCCTGCTGTCATTCTTTCCACCCTGGGTACTAGTAGGTATCCTGTTCCCTGAGATCAGAGCAAATGAGGAGAGTTGTAAGAGGCCAATGTATCTCTAAGGTACAACCTGAATTCTGGAAAAGTTGGGACGTCTTTTAAATTTGAATAAAATGAAAACTAAAAGACTTTCGAATCACATGAGCCAATATTTTATTCACAACAGAACATAGATAACATAAATGTTTAAACTGAGAAATTTTACAATTTTATACACAAAATGAGCTCATTTCAAATTTGATACTTGCTACAGGTCTCAAAATAGTTGGGATAGGGGCATGTTTGCCATGCTGTAGCATCTCCTCTTCTTTTCAAAACAGTTTAAAGATGTCTGGGCATCAAGGTTATGAGTTGGAGTTTTGGTGTTGGAATTTGGTCTCATTCTTGCCTGATTTAGGTATCCAGCTGCTGAAGAGTCTGTGGTTGTCTTGTATTTTTTGTTTAATGATGTGCCAACTGTTCTCTAAGGTTAAATTGCAGGCAGGCCAATTGAATTGCAGGCAGGCCAATTCAGTACCTGTACTCTTCTCCAACAAAGTCATGCCTTAGTAATAGCTGCAGTATGTGGTTTTGCATTGTTCTGCTGGAATACACAAGGCCTTCCCTGAAATAGATGTCATTTGGAGGGGAGCATATGTTGGTCTAAAACCTTTATATACCTTTCAACATTCATAGTTCCTTCCAAAACATGCAAGCTGTCCATACTGTCACGTCCCGCTCCGAACGATCCTCGTGTATGCCACGCCCACCTCGTTACCCCATATTTTTACCTGATTGTCCTCACCTGTGTCTTGTTCTTGCCAGCGTGTTCCATGTATTTAGTCTGTGTCTAAGTTCAGTCCCCCAGATCCGGCATTGAAGTGTATTGTGTTGGTTTATGTTCATCGCTGTATTCCCAAATAAACCCTGCTTTTCTGCACTTACAGTTGCACTAGCTTGCTTACCCGCTCGCCTGCTAGCCAGCACCTGACACATACCATATGCATTTATGCACCCCCATACCATCAGAGATACTGGCTTTCGAACTGAACGCTAATAACACGCTGGAAGGTCTCCCTCCTCTTTAGCCCAGAGGACACAGAGTCGGTGATTACCAACATGAATGTCAAATTTGGACTCGTCTGACCATAGAACAACTTTCACACTTGGAAACAATCTATTTCTAATGAGTCTTGGTCTGCAGGACACGACGGCGCTTCTGGGCCATGTTCAAATATGGCGTCCTTTTTGCACGATAGAGCTTTAGTTGGAATCTACAGATGGCACAGTGCATTGTGTTTACTGACAGTGGTTTCTGGACGCATTCCTGGGCCCATTTAGTAATGTCATTGACACAATCATGCTGATGAGTGATGCAGTGTCATCTGAGGGCCCAAAGACCACGGGTATCAAATAAAGGACTTCGGCCTTGTCCCTCACACAGAGATATCTCCAGTTTTTCAGAATCTTTTGATGATGTTATGCACTGTAGATGATGATATTTGCCTCAAGCCTTTGCAATTTGATAGAGAGGAACATTGTTTTCAAAGTATTCCACACTCTTTTTACGCACTCTTGCACAGATTGGAGAGCCTCTGCCCAACTTTACTTCTGAGAGACTCTGCCTCTCTAAGACATCCCTTTAATAGTTAATCATGTTACAAAACTTAATTAGTTGCTAGATGTTCTCCCAGCTGAATCTTTTAAACTTTCTTGCTTTTTCAGCCATTTGCTGCCCCTGTGCCAACTTTTTTTGGGACCTGTAGCAGGCATCAAATTTGAAATTAGCTCATTTAGTGGATAAAGGTGTACAATTTATCAGTTTAAACATTTATGTTATCTGTGTTCATTTATGGATAAAATATTGGCTCACGTGATTTGAAAGTTTTTTAGTTTTCATTCTATTAAAATTTAAAGAACATCCTAACTTTTCTGCAATTCGGGTTGTATTCTGGTGCAAGGCTATTCGGTGTTCTATAAGTTAATAGCAGTATTTTGTAGTCAATCTATGACTTAACAGGAATCCAGTGTAGGGAGCATAGAACAGGGCTAATATGATCAGATTTTTTAGTGTATCTAATACCTCTGGCTGCTGCACTTTGTACTAGTTGAAGTTTATATAAGGATCTAGATGGGCAACCAGAAAGGAGGGCATGGTCTGGGGACAGGGGCGTCAGAAGCATTTTGAATAAATACATTTTTGACATAAAACTAATATTTTATGTTAAATGTGGGGGGGTACAAACAAATAATTATAAAGTGTGGGGGGAACACGTCCCCCTCAAATTTAATGGCAGCGACGCCCACGTCTGGAGGTTATAAGGACATGTTTTAGTTTTCCTGCATCTTCCAAATGATGATAGAACCTGTGTATCATCAGCATAACAATGCCCAACACCATGATTTATAATAATGTTACCAAGTGGCAGCATATATATAGTGAATAGTAATGGGCCCAGCACTGATCCCTGTGGCACACCGTATTTGACTTTTGACTTGGAAGATTCATTGTTCATGTGGATAAACTGATAAAAATCAGTTACATAAGAGCAAAACCAAGAGAAAGCTGTCCTCTTAATCCCAACCACAGACCCCGTCCAAGAGAATATTATGGGCCACAGTAGCAAATGCTGCAGATAGATCTAGTAATACCAACAAAGATATACAACCATGGTCAGAAGCCATGAGCAAATCATTCCTTACTTTGATTAAAGCTGTTTCTGTGCTGGTTTAGTCTAAAGATAGACTGATATAATTAATTATTTTTCTGTAAAAAAGAAGATAGCTGATGAACAGCAACTTTTTTCAGGATCATTGAAATGAAAGGAAGGTATGAGATAGGTCTATAGTTTCCTAAATCACAAGAGCTGGTTTCTTTAGGACAGGTCTAATAACAATTAAAAGGTTCTGGAACACATCCAAGCCTAAGAGATTAACAGGGTAGTTCTAATCAGTAGTGCTCCTTGAGGAATTTTGTAGGAATTGGGACTAGTAGAAGATTTGCAGGAGGAAACCAAGCTCAAAAGTTTTGATTGTTTTATAGGGAATAAAAGATTTAAAGGTGTTATTATCAGTACGAATACAACTTGCAGAAGGCTGGTAGCTGTATGTAGCTACAGATGTGTATGGTCTGTCTAATGATAGTTATCTTACCATTAAAAATAATAAAGTCTTCACTCTTAAGAGCTTGTGGGACTTGCAAGTTTAACGTTGAAGAATTCTGTGTTAACATACACAGATTCAAACAGGTGTTTATGATTGTTTTTGTCTTCTATTAATCTGAAGATTTACACAGATCTAACAGTCACTAGAGCTTGTCAATACTTAGATAGGCTGTCTTTCCAGGCAGATCTGAACACTTCAAGTTCAGCTGAGCGCCATTTGAAGCCTGTGTAAGTTCATGCATCTCAGAATTTGACTAGGTTTTTACCCTTAAAACAAAAATTGAAAAGGATCTATCAAATATTGTTGAGTCATTGCTCTTGTGGGATCCAATGTCTGAAACTACTCCTTTTTGTTATCACTATGCAGTGCTACTTCATAAACTTGGGGAGATCTGTCACAAAATTTGATTGCTTCCAGTCTGTCACTCCTTAAAAGTGCCTGCAAATTTTGAAATTAATCTGATAAATACTTATGTTCTAAATACTGTATTCACAAGACCAAGGGTTTATTTTGCACTGGTGGAAAGTACAACACAAAGTGGTTTTGATAATTTCATACCAGTCAATTCCTCATTTTCACACCATGTACGCACTATAAAAGAAATGTTTAGGTGGAACAGTGGTGCTCCCATAAATGATGTGCTTGTGCATTTTCACTTTGTGCACGAGCAGGTCCATTTCCTCAGCCGAAAACTGCAGTAGCTCATGTGCCCCTGCCTTTTGAAGATGAGGTAATGTGCCATTCTGACTGGTTCATTGCATGTTATGCCCAAAACACACCATTGAATAAGAGAGCTACGATAACTTTAGTGCACCTTGCGGTGGAGCAAGTCCATTTTTTTCAGCATCAAAATAGCAAAATGTTTTTGGACACGCCCATAAATGTTAGTTGCACCTTGCTCTTTAGGCTTTGCATTAGATCTTGAAAATAGAGTCATTTACAGTTGCTGTTTCCTTTCGTGCCACACAGCGCTGCTGCTTCATTTTATAGGTAATTTGCCTGAAAATTAACCCAGGTGTAGTTCTTCATCCATATAGTGTTTTTGGTGAAGCAGTAATATGATCCATCAAATATATTTGGATTTATTGCATTCACATTCACAGGATCAAGTATAAAATTGTAATTTTACTTTTGGTATCACTACACGGCACTGCTTCAACTATTGGGCAATCTGGTACAAAGGATGAGATGATTAGAGGCTTATCCTTCTGAACAGGACCAATCAATTTATTTACTCTTTATTTGATGTTTGATGGATTTTATTACCACTACACAAAAACATTATATGGATGAAAATATATGGTCAGATTCAAAATCACCTGCAACTGCAAAGACAGGGCATAAAAATGAGAACTTGAGGGCAGTAGAGAGAGAAAATGGAGCCAGCAGCCACCATCTTGTGAACACAGCCATCTGCTATTTAAACTTACTCTGTGGATCCTTTTGGAAACTTCCCAGAATCATTAGAAAGGTCAGTCATTCTAAAACTGTGTGGTACAAGATGATTTTCTAAATATTCTATGATTAAGTTTATATTAATTTTTGGTTGCTAACCATGCCGTTAGGAAAATTTTATCTCTAGCAGTCTGGTAGGTAGTCAGCAATATGTGTTGTGGTGGAACTTGTCACTTTATTGTTGACGTGAGGATCGAGAGGGTATAAGGTAGACTTGTAATAATACTTTCAATATATTTTTATTTGGCAAAATTTATCACTCAAAGTACTGGATAAAAGAGAGTTAGGATAACCTTAGTGCACCTTTTGCTGGAACAAAGTCCATTTTTTTTTTAATATCAAAATAACAAAATGAATTTGGACATACCCAGAAATGTTAGTTGCCCCTTGCGCTTTAGGCTTTGTGTTAGATTGTCAAAATAGAGTCTATACTGTGTGTGTGTGTGTGTGTGTGTGTGTGTGTGTGTGTGTGTGTGTGTGTGTGGATTATATTTATATTACATTGTGGGGAGCAGCTGTTAACCCTGGGTAGGGGTTAAGGTGGTCATGTTGAGAGTTTTCCCTATAGAAATGAGTGGAATGTCCCCACAAAAATATAATTATGAACCTGTGTGTGTGTGTTTATGTGTCTGTGTGTGTGCGTGTGTGGAGGAGAGTGATTAATCATGTTTAACCATGCATATGAGTTCAGCTGTTAGACAATATAAAGTCACTTGTTCATCAATACTCCTTGTTGCTTTGTGGTCAATATATTGGTATACTATAAATAAAAAAGCTGAGTTAAAAATACTTTGATTTGAAAATATTGCTGCTGTTGATTGCTGCTGTAGCTACAGTAATCCTTTGTATATACTGTAAATCAGAATGTTGTTTTGGCATATCCTTTATATTGTGTGATTGCCCCATATTGAAAAATAAAATGTTGTGTCCTGTTTTGAACCAATATGGGGCACAAATTTGTAATCATGAGCTTGATTGAGTTTTCTTGTGGGCACATTAAACTAAACCAGTATTTAGTATTACTTTGACGACTCTTCTGTACCTCACAAGATAGAACAAAATCCCATAAGGTGTGTATAAGTTGTATCTCTTCTCTTTTTTTGGATAAAAGCATCAAGTGAATGTAAATGAGATACATTTTCATCATGCATACAGATAAAAAAAATGTCCATAACCCTCCCAGACTTCTGTATATACTTGGTATATCTGTTTTAGTTCTTACTGTTAAGTCACAGAACATTTTGGCCATAGTGCAAAAGGGAAATAAACAGAATATAAATATTTAAACATATAAAAAATATAAATAAAATAAATGCCATTTTCAAACATGGACATTAAAATATACACAAATGAATACAAGTAACCACCAATTTGGTGGGGAACTATTCTGCAAATTGTAATTTAAGTGGAATGTGTAATAAACGAATGTGTAGTTTCAGACCTATATATATCACAAGAAGGACTCACATTTTCAGGTGATTCCATCCAGTACTTACAGAAATTGTAGAAGCTGGTGAGTGTGGGATGAGTATGACTTAGATAGCCGTACCAGATGACAGGGCTGTCCAGAAAATACAATGTTGTGATTTATGACACCACCAAATCTAGATGCTTAAATTATTGTAAAATACTAAATCTGCATTTTAAGTGTTTGATAGTGGAAAAAAATGTATGTTAAATATGATTAGATATGAATAAAGGCTTTCATTTGTAGATAAAATAAAGATTTTATTGATCAGTTAATCAAAGTATAAATCGATCCATCCATCCATCTGTCGCTTATCCTGGGCAGCAGTCTAAGCAAGGATGCCCAGACCACCTGCTCCTCAGCCACATTCAAGACAAAGGTATTCATAGGCCAGTCGAGAGATATAATCCTGGGTCTGCTCCATGTCCTGGGTTTGCTCCGGGGTCTTCTCCCTGTTGGGGAGGTGTCCAGGAGGCATTGTAAGTAGACATCCAAACCACCTGAGCTGGCTCCTTTCTATGAGGAGGTAGAGCAACTCTACTTTGAGCTCCTCCTGAATGTCCAAGCTCCTCACCCTACCTGGGCTGAGCCCAGACACTCTGAGAAGGAAACTCATTTCTGCTGTTTGTTTCTGTAATCTCTTTCTTTTGGTCACTACCCAAAGCTCGTGACCATAGGTGAGAGTAGGAACACAGATTGGCCATTAAATTGATAGCTTTCCCTTTCGGCTCAACTCGAACTTTACCACAACAGAACAGTACAGTGTCCTTACTGCTGATGTTGTACAGATACACCTCTCCCACTCCCTTCATTGCTCACTTGTGAACAAGACCCCAAGATACTTAAACTCTTCTGCTTAGGTAGTAACTCTCCCACCAGGAGAGGGCAGTCCACCGTTTGCCTGTTCAGAACCAGAACCTCAAGGTTGGAGGTGGTGAACCTCATCACATCTGCTTCACATTCAGCTGCAAATCACTCCAGCTAATAGGACCACAACATCTGCAAAAAGCAATAATGTGATCCTGAGTACTCCCTCTACTCCTTGATTGCACCTAGAAATTCTGTCCATGAAAGATATGAACAGAATTTGTGCAAAGAGCAGCTTTGGCAGAGCCCAACACCCACTGGGAACAAGTCTGACTTACTGCTGGCAATGCAAACTAAACTCTCAGTTATACAATTATACAGGGACCAAATGGCTTGTAACAACAGTTCCCATACTACATACTCCCAAAGGACCCCCCACAAGATCCCTCAAGGGACAAGGTTGTATGACTTTTCCAAGTCCACAAAACGCATGAGGACTGATTGGACAAACTCCCATGAACTCTCCAGTATCCTTGTGAGGCTGAAGGGCTTGTCCACCATTCCAGGATCAGCATGGAATCCACATTGTTCCTCCTGAATCTGAGGTTCAACCAATGGATGGATCCTCCTTTCCAGTACCCTGGCATACACTCTCCAAGGAAGACTGAGGAGTGTGATGAAGTTGGAACACATCCCCTAGTCCCCAGATTGGGAGCAATACCCCAATCTGCCAATTCAAAGGTGCTGTCCCCAACCTTCATGCAATGCTGAAGAGACATGTCAGCTAAGAAAGCTCAACAACATCAAGAACTCAGGCTGAATCTCACGTACTTATGGGGCCTTACCATCAAAGAGTTTTTTGACTACATCAGTAACTTCAGCCCTAGTGATAGGTAAGTCCTCCTCTGAGTCTTCCAGTTCTACCTCCTCAAAAGAAAGCTTATCAGTGGGATTCAGAAGGTCCTCAAAGTACTCCTTCCACTACCTGACTATATCGTCATTTGAGGTCAAAAGGGACGCATCCCTCCTGTAAACAGGGTGGGTAAAACCCTGCTTCCCCCTCCTGAGTGCCCTGATGGTTTGCCAGAATTTTCCATTCTTCCATGGCCTCTCCAAATTCCTTCCACACCCAACTTCTTGCTTCACACTGGCAAAGCCACATTCCACTTAGCCTGCCAGTATCTGTCAGCTGCTTCTGGAGTCCCACTTGCTAACCAATCTTGGAAGGCTTTCTTCTTCCGCCTGAAAGTTCCTTTATCACTGGTGACTACCACTGGGTTAAGGGATTGCCACTGCGACAGGGCCCACCAACCTCATGGCCACAGCTCCATACAGTCGCCTCAGCAATGGAGGGTGGAACATGTCCCCAGCCTCCCTCGGGATGCAAGAGAAGTTCTGCTGGTGGTGGAAGTTGAAAATCTCACACACGGGGCCCTCTGCAACACAATCCCAGCACTCCTTCATTATGCATTTGTGTCTACCAGGTCTCTCTGACATTATCTCTTCCATCTAATCCAACTCACAGCCAGGTAGTGATCAGTTGACAGTTGAGATCTTCTCTTCACCTGAGTGCCCAAAACATGCAGATGCAGGTCCAACATTATGACTGCAAAATCGAAAATTGAACCTCAGCCTAGAGTGGTCTGGTGCCAAGTGCACATATGCATATCCTTATGTTTGAACATGGAGCTCATTTTAGCAAACTGAGGTTAGCCCAGAAATCCAATAACATAACACTGCTTCGGTTCAGATCAGGCAGGCTATTCCTCCCAATCACACCCTAACAGGTTTCACTGTTGTTATGCACATGAACATTAAAATCCCATCTTTTAGCATCCCATTCGAGGTTGCCAGGAAAGCCAGATACTCTGAGCTGGTGTTCGTCATATACATACACACTACAGTCAGAGCCAGTCCCCTGACTCTAAGTCAAAAGGAGGCAACCCTCTCATTCAATTGGGTGAGCTCCAGTGTACTCATGCTGAACCTGCGGGCTATAAGTAATCCCGCACCTGACTGGTCTTTCTCACCAAGGACAATTCCAATTCCAGGAGTTTGGTTCCAGAACCAAGGTGTGCCTGTCTATATCTAGTTGGTATCTCTCTACCTAGAGCCAGATTAGAAAGCTGACAATCAGTCCACCGAAGCCCCTGCCTTTGACTGCGACCTGATCTACATCACACCCAGCCTCCACAGCTCTTCCTACATGAGGTGGGCCCACAAGAGGGTGGTTCCTTTCCTTCGGACTTTGCCCAGCCAGGCACCATGGGTAGAGGCCTGGCCACTAAGCACTCGCCTTGGAGCTCTCGCCCCAGGTCTGCGTAGTTACATGGTCCTTATTGTTTATCATCATAAGGGTCTAGGTGAATCACACTTAGTATATTCACTCACTTAGGGGCAAATTTGCCTACCGGAGGCAATTGCCCCCAACATCACAGCTCCTAAGATCACAGAAGCACACAATCTCCTCCACTATGATAAGGTGGTGATGGCAAAAATAATTTTTACAATTCTGGTGTGGGCTTATGTTATTATTTTGTTGTTTATATTTTTTTGACTGAATTTATGTTGATTCTTTATTTATTTACTGTTTCAAGTTATCCATGATGCAAAACTGTACTCATTGCTAAAAATGTGCATTTTTGACAGATCAAATATACAGTTATCAGGAAAAACGGCTGACATTCAAGAAAAGTTCCAGCATTCAGCGACAAATTGACTGGTTGGCTGAGCATGTACACATCCATGGTGGAAATCGTACAACCATGCTGATTTTCTAGTGGTACAGAATATTAGATGTCCCTTAATTTGTGGACTATCATCTTTAGGTACAAAAAAGTACAAAACCTTTATAAAATGAAAACACATGCCTCAATCAGAAATTAATAATTTAAATGACAGTGATACAATGGTAGCCTAAAATTTTGTATGTAGAAACTTAAGACAGCTTTTTCCTTCAGGTATGAATTACCCATTAGTTTGTAGAACTGCTGGAAATCCAGCCTGGATCTATTTTATATTTATTTAGTTCAAGGTTGCCCAAGGTGTAGATAAGGAAAGCTTCATGTACTGTGTTTTGGGATGTTGGATGGTTTCTGTGGTGCTCTTCATAGCTGTCAGTCTCTCTTGAAAAGAAAACAGTTGGGTTTGAGAAATGGTGCCAAGAGTGATGAATACTGAAAGCCTGCCTTGTTGTAACTGTGAAAGAGTGCATACTGTATTTCTGCAGACAATATTTCAAAGATGTCTTAGACTAGTAAATCAGGTTTCCTTTTCTTTTTTCTTTAACACCTTGTTACAAAGGAAAGAAATCAGGCTCATATTAGAAAGGGTCCACAAAAAAGCAAGTAATATGTATGACAAATTGATAAAATAGGTTAATAAGTTGCTTCTGAGACATGTACAAAGGTCTTTTCCTTCCTGAGCAACCATATTTATTTAAATATAGTATAATGCAGCACAACTACTATGTTAAAAATACCTCACTCATGAGTTTGCAGATCATGACTGATTCCTTAAACAGTACCATTCAGCTATGATTCGATATGAGGTAAACATGAAAACACATGCCTCAATCAGAAATGAGTAATTAAAAGAGGTAAAAACCTCCTGATTTCAACATACTAATAATAAGCAAATGTTTTGCCAAGAAAAAAACTAAGAAACTATAAGAAATAGATTATTACATATATGCACACATTGGTTGGTGTTCAATAAATTAAGTTTATTTGTCAACATTTTGTATATCGTTAACCATGCAGTCTAGCTCTTTTAAGGCTCATTATTCTCCACAATACGGGACATATACAGGATTACACTAACAAGAAGCATCTATACCATCATTATACACCAAGGCTTCCACTTACATATATATACATATGCTGTTCATAGATCTCAACCCTGCTTTTTACTTTATCTTTCTTAGTTCTTTGAATATATAACTGGGAAAAGCAGTATTTTAACAAAAAATAAGAAATAACAGCAAGGCACACTTTTTAAAGTTTAAAACATTTCCTTGATTTTTCCAGTCTTAGGAAACATAAAAAAATGGAGTATTGAGATACACCAACAGCCAGAGATCCTGTAATATGCAACACAAGACAGCTGTTTCCAACTTGGGCCGTGTTGCATAGATAGACATCTACTTAATTTGCCTTTTGATGAAATAAGGGTTCAAGTAGTTCAAATTCTGCTATGTCTGTATACCACAATTAGTCTAAAACACAAGCGCTGTGGAGCTGGAGCTCATGATGCTGTCCTGGGATAGCATCAAAGTAGGAGCTTGCAGGAGTTGTCCGAAATCTCCTTAAATCCTATCTTGCTGTCTCCCAGTGCAAAACAAGTCAAATGAGTGCCCTAGACTTATATATCTGTAGCTGGTTGTACAGAGGAGATAGTAAGATAAGAGTGAACCACCATGCATGCTGGCGAGAGAGAGTAAGGGGTGTGTGTTTGTGTTGCCAAGTAGGGACATAATGGCGGTAGACCATTGAGGTAGCTCTGTTCTGGGATAAGGACGAAAATGATGAGCCACTCATTGAAGAGCGTCAGGTTGTGGTTCAATGTCACAGCAGGAGGACGGAAGAGCAGAAGCAGCCAGAGGATCAACTCGATGACAGCCCAATAATACACATGGGGGGATGGGTCATGGGGGTGGACAAGCCCCCTCAAAGCTGAGGCTGGGTGATGGGAGGCACCAGGTATCCCGACCCCCTCTGGAACATAAAAAATAGTCACAGTGTTAATAACAATTCAGATAGCTTCGCTATTTACGAAATATGAAAATGTATGATACATCCAAATGTAATACCTAAATCACTCATCACTAATCACTAAAGTTAATCACCAATAGCGCAGGAATTGATTCTACATGTAATAGCTTCTCAATGCGTCACTATCAGTTCATTTCCTCGCAGGTAGGCAGGTAGGCAGATCGATAGATAGATAGATAGATAGATAGATAGATAGATAGATAGATAGATAGATAGATAGATAGATAGATAGATA
>JABFEA020000029.1:5780470-5791340 GCA_019775915.2 Cyphomyrus plagiostoma
ATAGATAGATAGATAGATAGATAGATAGATAGATAGATAGATAGATAGATAGATAGATAGATAGATAGATAGATAGCGTTGTCTTGGTTGCACTGCACAAAAAACAAGGTTGTGTCCCTTTGCATCTAAAGGACCCCTGCAGCTGAAAGGAGGAAGTGAGAGATACACCATGGGTGGAAAACATTCGTTGAAAGTGATGTTTGTTCTGATGCAAACATCTCAAAGCTCAAGAGGCTAAATAATCATCTGGGTTTGTGTCTGGCAAAAAGGTTATATTATAGGGGAGGTTTAGTGTTGAGCTTCAGGTTTCCAGCCTTGTACACTGAGGCCTGGTACAGCCTTCGACTTGGGGCTCAAGAGGGAAGAGTGTGTCTGGGATAATTAAGGCATGCAGTAAGAAGTGAGGGGCTTTGTGATGTGGATTATGGGGAAATGGCTGTCAGAATACAATCAAGGAGATTAGTGTGGAGAGAGCATCTCCTTGCTCCATGTCTATGAGCACTCCAGTCATACATTGCTGATGGTGACTAAATTAGGCAGAAATATCTGGATCTAGTCAGTTACCTTCACCCGCCATCCATATGTGCAGTCATTGATCTCTGTGGTTACACAAGAGTGATGCAGAATACAGCATAAAGGGACATCTTAAAACAACTACCTTATTAAGAGTTGCTAAAACCTGGGAATAGATACATTATGGCACTGTAACCCAGCAGGGCTATTTGCTTTTAAATTTAGCAGTCCTATCTAGGTGGGTGATGAAAAAAAGAGAAGCTCAATAGTACTAAGATTCAGTTGAAAACCCTTTCACTGGCATTTGGCACTAAATTAAGAATATCATATATGGAATACTATTCATCTTCCGATGTTAAATCCTTGATAAAATATGACAGAAGTTAGCAAAGTGTACATATTGTGGAATTTGAGTTTTGGAGAATGATTTAATGTCACCCAGTTTGGTATTTTTCTTTCCAAGATTTCTCTACAAAAACAAACAATTATCAGGCTATTTTTGTCAGTAAGGGTGCTTTTATTTAGCATAGTTGAACAAAACTATTCAGTGGATCATGACAGAGCAGTGAACAGTTTATGGTAATGGACGCAAATCTGCTTGTAATAAAGATAAATTAAATTAAAAGTTACATTCCACTGGAACTTTAATGATTTGAAACATATTAATCACAAAACCCAACATGATTCTTAGAATTTTCATTTCATTATCATTTATTCATGTAGAAGATGCCCTTATCTGTAGAAATGTTAAATTCCCAGATGAATATTTACTTTGGTAAAGATTTTGTCCACCTGGGATTTTAAACTGGTAACTTACTTCTAAGTTTTACCAAATGGTCATTAATGTGATTTGAATATCTTAATTTATAGATAAACTGCTTTTGCAGTTTAAAGCACTTTTATATTCAATAGAGCTATATTCATATATATTTACTTGTACTGATGCACAAACAGAGGTGCAGTAAGGATACGGATTCCATGGCAGATTTTGGGGGCCCACCATTTTACAGGGCCCTTGAATACATAAAATTACACAGAATTTGGTGGGGGACCCAAGGTGACTATTTTGTCAGGGACCCCAGAACCCTGTTTGTCTAGCACCCAAACATAATTTCGATTCAAAATACATTTTTAGAACTAATGTAATATGTGAAATAATTAAATACATGCGGAATGTTGTGTAGCTTGCTTAACTATAGCAAGATATCCACCCCTTTTTCTTAGAAAACATGGACAGAATTCCATGAAGAATACAGCAAAAAGCCATGTGATTCCTGGTTATTATGACATATTTAATGACCGGTAATATTTATTGGCCATAAGGTTTCACATTTATATAGCTAGTTTTGATTACTGCATAAGGTAGAATGGCAAAAGAATACAGCTTGCCCCATATGCCATGACCTATTATGGAACAGTAGCTTTTTAAGCCAATTTTCTGGAATAAGAGCCATAAAGCAGTGCTGCCTGTAATTTACATAATAACCAAGTCAGTTCAAACAAGCAGAGTCAATGAAGGGAACCAGCCTTTACATTCGATCATCTACAATCTGCAGGGACACAATAAGTATAAAGTGCACATGGGTTTGTTATAAATACATAACAGAATTACTTATTAATGTGTTTACCTCTGGTATGAAGGATATAAAAGGGAAGGATGTTGTATTGCTTGATGATGCAGTGCTGGACATGAAGCACAATCGTGTGTTATTCTCCTGAGCATTCTGGTAATTAAGTACAGGGAGGAAGGGTGCTCTGGTGCTCTGGCTGCCTACCTTGGCCAAGGGCCGGGAAGTTTTATTCTTCTGTGCAGTGTTTGTAGAAGTTTGGTGTTGGGAAGCACTGGAGATGGAGCGGGCGGATGCAGCACTCCTGCCTGGGGGCCCCCTGCCATCCTCTGCAAGCGGTTGCTCTGGCTTTGGCATCTATGCATTTGGAGAAAGTACAGCTCTCATCAGTGCTTTTCTAGCCTTCAGCCTCAAGCTGGATAAATGTCATGGAAAGGAAAGTTAAAAATTAAAAGGTTTACAAAGCAGGAATTATGCTAAAAGTATATTTTATTATTTATAGTACCAATTAAAAGTGAATGTGTCATTAAAAAATTACTATGTTGCCAAGTATTATTTCAATTATTAAAAACCTACAAATGAGCAATTTCACTGGGCCAAAACTATAAATGATTTGAGATGGCAGAACAGCAGAACTAGCCACCTATTATACTTGTTTGTGCAAACTTTACAGTTGACAATACTTGTGTTTTTTTATATATACAATACAAAGGAAGACATGAAACATATAATACTGTATTGTGAATACATAAATATTAAATTTACGCATTTAAAATTAAAATTTCATATCCATCTAAGTCACTGTAATTGCTTCTTGGGTCATTGTGTCTGCAGCATACAGTGTACCATTTTCACCTAATTATTTCATAGATTAGTATGTAGTAATAGAGTAAATACTGGATGTTTGGATAGACACTTAAATTTTTCCTTTGCTTTTGCAGAATATGATGTCACAAGCAGAGTGGTTGCACGAATACACATGAGATGGAAATTTAAAAAAATTAAAAATGCATGCTAATTCAGTCATGAAATTAAGTAATGATTCTTGCAGTATTTTTGCTTATGAATCATAATATAATATGTTTGATTATGATTATTCTGTTCTGTAGACCTTAAAATTTTAAATCTGAGGTTGTAAATCCCTCTTCCATTAGCACTTCAGGGGAAGGGATGGTGTGAAGTGAATAAAAAATGCCTTGTAAAATATTTAGTTATGACAATGAATATAGCGGAGACATAAAAAATTACATTATGATGAGATACTCCATGATATAATGTTTAAGCCCACCTGTTTATGAGTTGACTTAGTCTCCGGATGGGAACTACATCCTTTCCTGGCATTCTTCTGTTTCATCTGAAGAGAAGCAGGGCCTTTCTCATCCCTATCACACTTTCTTATCTGAGGACAGTTAATTTTGGGATTAATATAAAGGCTGCCATCCTCTTTTAAAGGATTTGTACTGGTGCAAGAGACTCTTATCTTAGTCATTACAGGGGAAATATTGGATTCAAGCATTTTAGTATCTGCAAAACATTCAACAGTGTCTATCAGGGTTTCACATGGTAAAGGATTAAGATAAGCAGCCTCATTATGGTACTCTAGCAGGCTTCCAGCTGTACTTCCTGGAGAAATAACCGGTGCTTTTTGATATTCAGGACAAGCTGATGGAAGTGCCTGGTCTTTTTCAGTGTGTGGGGAGGAACAGTCCCTGGAACTGGGAAACTTTCTCCCCACCTTCTGGCTCATACACATGCTATAACAAAGTGGAGGACCCAGGTAGACCTCTTCAGTGCAAGCTTCAAATAGTAGCTCTTTGTCATGGATTTCCTGTGTCTCCCTCAGTTTGGGGAGGGGCGGGCTGCTGCTTTTGTCCTCCATGCAGGTGTTGACCTCTCCACAGTCACTGTCATGAGAAGACAGAGACAAGTAAGAATAGAAGTCCCCCTTGCGCAGCTGGATGGACCGGTGGGAGTGCTCCAGCACTTTGTCTCGAATCTGAGCCACCGGGGTGGGACAAGGACCCTCCTGGTCTGCCTGAGTCTCCTTGTTCTTCAGTGCTACAGCAGTCATGTCAATGATCTCCATAACGAAATTGTGCACATCTTCAGTTTTCTCTTCCTCTGGTGAAGGAGGTAAATGGCTGCAGCACGGCAGCGCTGTGGCCAGCTGATGGCTCTCACATGTGTCTTTGGGGAAGGAAACATGGTTTTCCTCGGTTTGATTTTCATGCAGCACAGCTGTTGCACACTGGTGTGACCCTGTGCAGCCTTCCACAGAGGACTTGTGGACTGAAACTTCACCTGAGCTGTAACAGGGAATCTCGCCACTCAGCTGGCCTTCTAGGACAGACTCTTTTGCTTGTGACAACACAAGATCACACAGTTCTGTTTTGGTAGCCGCAACTGTGGTGTCAGAGATGGCTGAGTTCAGTGCATAACAATCCTTGAAGGATTCACCACTTTTTGTGAAAAGGCTTCTCTCCTCTCTTAGAAACTCATCATCTTCATCTTTCTTTTTTACCTGAGAGTTCTCTACATTACCATTCTCCATGTCATCTGCAAATTGCCTCATGTAATTTCTAGTCACCTCCCTTTTCTGGGCATCAGCATCTTGCTGTTGGTGGGAGATGTTCTTCTCATGAGCATTGGACTCAAAGAGTTTTAGGGCTGACCTGCTTAAGAAACGACGCCTATTTGCTCCTAATGTAGATGGTACCTTCTCCCGGGTGAGAGTCCCACATTGAAGCTCATCTCCAAGATCCAGTTCATTCTTTTCCTTGGACTGAGATCTAGGTTTAATCCAGTTCTGGAGCTCATTTTTAATGTAGTCAAGCCCTAGCGCAAAGCCACCCTCAATGTACTCTTCATCAGAGGCTATACTGGAGTCCTCATCATCCTTAATACCGAATTCCTCCTCTGTGAGAGTAAGAGTAGAACTGGAGAGAAGGTCACTGTCATCTTCATCATCTGTGCAGGCTGAGGTACATGATACATTCACCACCATGCTGATGCTTGCATCGGTCTCGTCTAGTATTGGTTGACTGCGGAATTGCTTACGGATAGGGTCATTCAAGTCTACCAGGCAGTTCCTCTGCACAGCTATGTCCTCCGAAGCTACAGAGGAGTCCTCGGTGGTACTCAGTTCCGTGAGAGATGGTGCTGAGCTTTCATTGATTGATGAGCCCAATCTGACTGATGGCTGACCAGATCCTGGAATCCTCAGGGAGCTAGTCTGAAGGGTGATATCAGAGATACTGCGTGTCATTTTTTGGATTAAGGGGGTCTGAATGTTCTCCAGGCGCTTCAACAGCTCCAGAGTCCTCTTGCTCAGTTCTCCTGTGGAGCCTGCAGCCAGTCCCAGATCCCCCAAGCTATGCTGGCTACCGATCTCTTCTGTACTCTTACATGGGGCTAGCCAACTCTCAAGGGAAGTGCTTCGCTGGAGCGTGTCTTTGCTGGACAGAAATAAATCTCCAGCTACAAAAAGGGAGTCGAGGGAAGACCCTGGGGACACACTGGCAAATCCTTCTCTGGATTTGCCACAGATAGTTCCTTTCTCATCACTTGGAGAAGTTCTGAAGGCAATGGGGTCAAGTTCTTCTACTTCAGACTCCTGTCCCATAGTAAGGATGTCCTCTGGGTTTTTCCCTTGCTTCCCACTGGTTTGTGCTGACTCATCTATCTCTTTCTTTACTGCCTCGGATTTGTTTTTACTCTCTAGTAAAGATTTGTCAAAGTCTTCATATAAAACACACTTCTTAGCACGTTCCAAGATTCTGTTGATGTCATCGTCCTCATACACTTGGCTGTGACTGGGTGAGTGGCCTTTTTTAGGGGGTGTCAACAAGAGACTGCCTTGACTGTCTTCAACCTGACTGAGCAGGCAGTTCTCTGAGTTGGCTGTGGTCTCAGTGTCCCCTTCACTCATGATTCCACTCTCACTCTCTGATCTTCTGGCAGAATGGACATAAAGGCTGTCACCCCCTTGTTTTGTGCAGAGGACACCCCCAAAAAGCTCTGGTATGGATTCAGCTGATGAGAAAGATGAGTCTTTGCTTATGCTCTTTGTTAGTGACCGTTTATTGCTGAGGTCTGTAGGGGATTCCTTTTGGAGGGTGTATTGGGGCTGGTTATACAGTTCAACTCTATGAAGACTGTAGACATGATAGATGTTTGAATGAGAGGACAATGGTTCCAGATCAATATTTGGTGATAGTACGCCATTTTGTTGGTTGTTTTGATTTAACTCCGAGACCTCAAAATTATTTCCGGTGCCGTTTCTGGACAATGTGGAATCATGGCACTGGTGGCTGTCATGGTTTTCTGGCTCTCCATCAACACCGATCAGGTCGTTACTGATATCCATCTCGTCCCACTCCCATGAGTCTTCCACTGTGCCATGGAGGTGCATGAAAGCTGGTTCTATAATATTCCCAGGGACCTTTAAAAGAGAGAGGTGAAGCTCATTAAACGTGAAACTGATGCTGCCCATCAGAAAATAATTACACCAATATTTTGAGGAAAATAATTGTATTGAATGGCCTTTACAATTAATTGCAATTAATTAACTGATTCAATAATTACCTTTACTTTAAAATTATTATTTTGTATATCAACAGATTGTTTAAGGATTTTCTTTTGTCCAGAATGTGTGCCGAACAATATACACATACAGAACAACATTTTATGGTTCATAGTTATACAAAACTAGCAAATCTATGTTCAGGTATGCTATATATTACTTGTAATGAATTTCATTATATTTTTGATTATTCTCTGCTTCCTGATGAGGAGAATAAAAATGACTAAGCTGTGATGGCATTAAAAAACACTTAAGTATAAACACCATATATCAGTCAAATAAAAAAAAATCTCAGCTAACTGCCAGGTCACTTATATATTATATGACCACGACATAAGTATTACAGCACAAATTCATACTGATGTTGTATCATGATTTACAATTAGAAGTAACACTGGGGATACTTTTTACAACATAAATGATAAATTTAGAATCATGATAATAACAGGATCTGTATTAATATTTTATTAATTTGTTTTAAAATCTATATCAATCACATTTATTATCTGATTATCAAACAATTAAGACTTTCCCACCACAAAATAACTGTGGATATAAAAACACTTTCTTTGACCTTTCAATTTAACAGTAATAGATAACCATTCTTGAAATAAGCGAGCTGAAAAACATCTCTCATTTTTCTAAATGTCCACTGCTGACAAAGTAGCACTCTCCAGGAGATATTTTAAAGAATAAACATACTGTCATCATATATTTTCTTCTCTGCTGTACTGCAACCATCGAAAAAGGGCCCTGTAGGACTTCCCAGCACTGAATTTTAAACAGCACAGTTGCCGTTTTATCATCCAGCAAAGAGTGTTTATTTGTAAACAAACAACCAAGCATTTTTCTTCCTGTTACGCACACTTCAAAACATAAAATTGCTCTGCGGATCTGCAAGGTCAGACTCCCAGAATGTCTTGCAAATTGTCCTTCCCACAATGGAGCAGCTTCTTACACAGCCGAGAGCGATAATATTTTTTTTTTGGAGGTTTGATACGGATATGGTAACAGCAGCAATTCTACCTGCGCGCTGCTGTCACTTTCGGATGCTGGGAGGCAGTCAAGAAAAGAGCAAACAAATTGGAATGGCAACATCATACTTTGTATTTTAATTTTATTACTTACCTGTGATTTTACTAATTGACTGTGATATGACTTTTTAGAGTTTTTTTGGTAAAACAAAAACATATTCACAGTTTCCCAAGGGAAGAGAGCAACCTAAGGCTAGGGGCTTTGTATTGTGTCTCTTAAACTACTTTAACATCCATGAACACCTCTATATTGTATATGCAGTTTACAAATTGAACTCATTTAACACAACTGAGTCCCGCACAGAACATTGGGAGAATATTCAAAATCCTCCCCCTCTCTCTCTCTCTCTCTCTCACTCACTAACGCACGCGTGCAAGTACATGCACATGCACACACACACACACACACACACACACACACACACACACACGGGTTTCTAATTATATCTCTGTGGAGACTCTTCTATGGGGAAACTCTAATCCCAACAAAACAAACAAAATATGAGACTTTTGGCATTTTTCCATTTCATTTACAGATCTTTGTAGGGACCTCAAAAATGGTCCCCACACCTTACCCACAAAATACCTGGTGTTTATCAAATTGTGAGGAATATTTGGTCTCCACAATGTGATATAAACATAATCCACAGAAACACAAACACAGACATACACCCGTACACTTTGGAAGGAAGACAATCAGGTATAAGTGCACCAAGCTTTGTAACAGAAAAAAAAGAAAACAACAAAGGTGACTTTTAAAGAGCATTTAAATTCACATATATTACAGTGCTAATTAGAATAAGAATATCTGTTAATAACAATAGCAGGTTGAAATGCTTTTTTTATCCTCAGTGCCACGGGCCCCCTGAAGGTGTGTCTGCCATCGCCATAGGAACAGTACCTGCTCAGTGCCACGGGCCCCCTGAAGGTGTGTCTGCCATTGCCATAGGAACAGTACCTGCTCAGTGCCACGGGCCCCCTGAAGGTGTGTCTGCCATCGCCATAGGAACAGTACCTGCTCAGTGCCAAGGGCCCTCTGAAGGTGTGTCTGCCATCGCCATAGGAACAGTACCTGCTCAGTGCCACGAGCCCCCCGAAGGTGTGTCTGCCATCGCCATAGGAACAGTACCTGCTCAGTGCCAAGGGCCCCCTGAAGGTGTGTCTGCCATTGCCATAGGAACAGTACCTGCTCAGTGCCAAGGGCCCTCTGAAGGTGTGTCTGCCACTGCAGGGCTTGCATGACGATGGCCTCCCACCGGCGCTCCAGGTTGACCATCAGGAGCTGCAGGACCTGCCGCTCAGACTCGCCTTCGGCAGGTTCTTGCTCCTCCAGTAGCCTCTGGCACAGTCGCAGCACAGAGGCCACACCCCTGCGCCGCCCTCGCACTTCTGAGCACAGAGACTGGAGAGAGAGTCAAACAGTGGAAGCATGCTGTCCTTCACAGCAAATAAAAATTGATTTGATCTAATTTGAAAACATTTTATATTGAGTTAAACAGATTATTTATTTATATGATGCCCCGTTTGTTCTCTAGAAAAACCCAAAATTTCCCAGTAAAACATTTTGCAGCAGTTTATATTTGCTTTTCCAAAAAAAGAGAAAAAAAGAGTATAAATCCATAAAAAAGTATAATGCTGACATAAATAACAAGTGTCTGAAATTTTAAATAATTTGTATTGCACTCCACTGTGAAAATTACAGATTTTTAGTTTTAACGTTTAACATTTGCTCTGTTTCTTTTACTGGTAAATATGCTCTGTTGTTCCCTTTTTCTGACCATTGGTTAATTGGAAAAAATCAAGGGAAGAGGCTATAGCATGAATAACAAGATAGCAGTGAGTATTTATAGTTCGTAAAGCTTATTGAAACTGACAAGCAATTTAATTATGTAGCCTAAAGGTGTGGAAATGATTATAGAATGTACTTCCTGTTCAGCAAAATATCGAATATCAGATTCACGAGGTGCACTGGGAACAATGATTATTTTAATATAATAATGTAGTAAAAGTTGTATATACAGCAATAACTTTTAACTCCTAATTTACACAGTCTTATTCTGATTAGTGTACTTCTAGACAGACATAAGGTAGCAGGGGAGAGCAGGAACACTAATGTCACTACCCTGCCGGTTCTGCACAAGAAATGCTGGTTTCTCACTCCAAAAAAAAAAACAATCTTATGTTTACTGATATATTCCACTGTGCAGTTATTTAGATTATTATAACTATATCAGTCATAGAATTCTATGATCCCTGAAATAACCAGTATGACTTTGATATTCTTGGATTTTAAATAAGGGAAATGACAAATAGCTTAAGGTAAATTAATGCTGAAGTATAGCTGTGGGGGTCATTATTTTATTTGCTGCCATAATGCATTTTCTAATAATGCCTCCCCAACTTGCCCTAATTCTGCAGCCACCTTTTCCCCGCTGCCTCCACTGTTGGCCCCACCAGCCTGATGAGGTCTCCACGACAGCGCTGCTATGTCAGGAAGATGTAAATCAAGGCACCATCCACTTTTATGCCTCCCATAAACAGGTGAAATATTAAATATTAAAAGGGCACAGCTTGCTCCTTGTGGCCACACAGGCGCCCGCTTCTGTTAGTTTGACATACGTGTAATGAAAATGCTACAACACGAGCCTCTTTTCTTATAAGAAAAATAAAGGGGGGGCAGCATCCGGCACTGCATTAGAAATGCTGATGATCCAATACATGTATGGAGATACCTGTTTAAATATGCAATGGCGTCGCAAGAAGAGAACTATTGCACTGTCTCCTGTGCTGCTCTTGTAGGACAAAAACATTCCGAGTACAATTTATGTAAATCCCCTTGCTCGGCAATGCATTCCGTTACATTTCCTAATAAATATTAAACACTATTACATCTAAATTGGATTTTGGCTCAGCAGTTTCCTCTCCTGTTTTAGCATATATTTACTAGTTCCTTTGTCTTTTAAACAGGTAATGTGATTGCAAAATACAATGGTTTCCTCTTGGGGAAGGAGGAAGTGAGGCACAGTACATACTGATAAAGTTGTTGCCAGCAATAAATTGAAACAAGGTGGTGGTGGTGGGGGGGGGGGGTCCTAAATGAAAAAACCAAAGCTTTAAAAAGAAAACAAATGCTTCTACATCAAAAACGAACATACACGTGCATGCACACATGA
>JABFEA020000029.1:5795648-5808305 GCA_019775915.2 Cyphomyrus plagiostoma
AATGCGTTGCTTTAAGCCAGCGCTGTAAGCAAGTCGAACGCACCCAATGATCGGACTGGGGAAACAAACTGAAACGCGGACTTAATAAAGAGGACTAATGACAACAACCAGAAACAGCTGATCATATGGGGATCCCACACTAGGTTAACAAGGGGGCGTGGCACACGGAAGGAGCGGACGATCGGGGCAGGACAGGGGTAATGTTGGGATCATTTTGTGTTTAAATGCTAAAAGAAAAAAAATTATATTTAGGTGTAATTTTTGGGGTGAAACGCCAAGATTAAAATGAGATGAATAATGCTGACTATTTTATGTAAACGGGTTGTGTCAAGGGCTTGAATATATTAGACAGTAAGCATAGAATTGCTACTCATAATTGACTTCAATGCAGAAAATATTTGCAGGGGTAAAGACCTGAGTTGACTATGGTGAGTACTTACTGAGAGCAGTCCAAGGAGGGAAAACCATGATGGGCTGAAAGGGTGTTGGGTGGCCAGGACTGACCAACGCGGGATGTGAATAAGGGCTTGCATATATATAAATATCCATCCATCCATTTTCCAACCTGCCTGTCCTACTGGGTCCCGGGGGGTCCGGAGCCTATCCCAGAAGCAATGGGCATGAGGCAGGGAACAATCCTGGATGGGGGGCCAGCCCATCGCAGGGCATATATATATATATATATATATATATATATATATATAAATATTTTAATTATTAATTAATTGTTAATTACAGCTAGCATCTGTAGCATCCATAGTGCTAACTGGTTAACTATGAACAGAAGAGCACTGTCACCAGTGTGATTGCAAAACACTTGGCTTTAACCTTCAATGTTGTTTTATTGCTAGTTACTTCCTGAAAACAGTGAAATATTATTTTCAAGTTCCCTTCTACCATTCAGCTAATTATGTAGCACATAACCCGAATTAACATGATATCTCCAGACAGATCCTTCCTATGCAACTCATCCTGTGCTACCCAGGCAAGAGATTCGGGACTAAGTCACTAAGTCATTCACATTAAGTCATTACTGTATTAAATGAATACTTTGAGCAACAAACTAATGCCTAGTCAGAACGGAACATTACAACTTCATACATGAGATCTTAATTTCAGCATTAAATATCAAGTATGATGTACAAAGTGTGTTAAATGCCAGATAAAATATAGGATTTTGTTACATTTGGGCAGGGAAGTACAAGTAAATTTATAATTATAACTAAGCAAAGCAACAACAAACAAACTTAAAAAAAAAACTTCCAGACAGTTTCTCTACACAAATATACAAACAAATAGATACACCAAAGAAGAAAACCATAACATAGCTGGTCCTTTACAGCATCTTGACTTTGGGAATTTCCATAACCTTTCCTTCATTTAATTTTCATTTAATTACAATCCTTTCTCTCCGATCTCATTACTTTCTTGGCTATTCCTTAACAATATGTTGTTTACAGATCCAGTCATTCTCGGTACCCTATTTCATGCACCATACTATTGCCCTGAATAATGCAAAAGAAAGGTGATCGGATGTGTCAATGTACAGGCGTATGTTATAGCATTTGGAAAAGAATAAAAACGGGCCAAAGTGAATGCAGAACTTTAAGGTGCCTGGACATGAACTGCACATGCAGGTATTTAAACTGTAAAGTCATCTGCTTTATCATTACGATTTAGGTCTCAATCGGGATCTGTAATTGAAAGTTAATGTTTGCTTGTACAGTGAGCACACCAAACAATTTAATTGCTGTGATGTTTTTGGATGAGTGCGGATGTTCAGTATGTTCATGCAGAATACAGTTCTGTGTAAAACATTTGACACTTGTGTTAGGTACTTAGGGAAGGTTTGCTTGTGATTCTCAATGACACCTTAAATGACCTTCAATTTGCAAGTGCATGTTATTAAATGATGCTCAAAGATGCCACTTTTTAATAAAACCCACAACCTTAATGACATATTTTGCATTGGTAATTATGCAGTGCTTTATTCAGGATTCTACCCAATTTATATTTATTTTTTTAGAGCAACACTATTTTTTAGCGCAACCCTAATAGCAGCACTATAAATTACAGCAGCAGAGTTAATGCATATTCCAACAGAAGAGCAAAAGCCATGTTTCAAAACAGACATGCTAGTTAATTTTTTTCCTTTTCAATGTAACGATGTTTCTTTCCAGTGAGTAGTTCTCAAATTTTCATATATATATTTGGTTCTTATTCACAACATTTTTGTTGTAGACAGTGTAACTTTCATTGAAAAGTCAAGTATTCATAAAACTATTCTCCAACAGACATCATTTATTTTGCATACATTTAAATAGATTTCTCTGCTTATTCTCTTTGTCACTTAGTACAGAAAATTTAATCAGTGCATTACCGGTTATTTGACATGGCTTGATTAAATCTCTATGCCGTCTAGTTTGATTTTATGTTAAATACCTATGTCTAACATAAACAGCAGTAAATTGCATCAGAATTAAAAAGGTGTTTGACTGTCCTGTTGTCCTGTTTGTAACGGTTTAGAGGTGTTTGTTTGGGTGGTGTTGACTGGAATGCAGTTTAGGCCCCTCCTACATCCAAAGCATTAATGGCACCCTGACCTGACATATTTTTAAGGTTATAAAGTAAGTAGCAGAAAAACTTTGTTCTTAGGCAATACTATTGTATATGCACATGTAAGACATACAGGTATCATTTCCCTATCATTAGCTGAGTAAACTATAAGTATTTGAATATAAACTCATGTTTGATATAGTTTATAGTCGTATAGTGGCATCATCATTGTGTGATTAAGTATATGAGGGTATAATTGCTGACAGAATTATCTAGGGAACGTGCTGATATTCTTTACCTTGAAGTACTGGAGCTGCTTGTCGTCTTGCAGCTCCTGCCGGAGACAGGAGTTGAAGATGAGGAGCTCGGTGTCGCGCAGCCAACCCTTCAGCTCTTTGATGCGGGTCTCCAGCTGCCTCAGCATGCCGCTTGTCTCCGGGGAGAGCTGCGCCGGCGAAAGCTGCACAGGGCTCCCAGAGTTGGGGGGCTTCACGAGCTCTGCCAGGGTCGCCTAATAAAAAACAAACAAGAAAAGGATCATCCGCATAGACCGACCAGCGAACAAAATCAGCGTCATAAATACAGAACCACCAATGCTACAGTACATATAACAAACATTCTTAATTGATCAAGGTCCCCCATAAATGCCAAGCAGGACAAAGGGTTAGAAAATGGTTCGATGGGTGTTTAATTGAATTTCTCTTGAATGTTGCCAACTTACAAAAATTACCATTATACTTATTTAGACACTTTAATGGTTCTGTATTCTATATGTTCTATGTTGTGTTCACCTTTGTTATCTCACTTCAGTGCAGCGGGCTTTTTATACATCCTTCTAGAAGTGGTTTGGCAAATTGGATCAGCAGGGACTCCCCAGGCTAAGACTTGGGGGAAAATGCCCAATGCTGTGCAGTTGTCATGTAGGGCCACACTGTGATAAATTATCCTTTGTTTCTCTGATTGTTTGTTTGCACACTTCAAACAGTACAGCCAAGCACAGGGACGGAGGCTGATGGAGGTGTGTTGAACATAGAAGCAAAGGCCAATGAAGTGAAAGGTATTGCATGAGAGATACCCTGTGGGTATTACGCTATATACAAGCATTCTGGAGAAAGCTAAAAGAGTTCTGACAAGCTAGCTGAGAATAGTATATGCTAAGTCGGTTATATTAAGTTTTGGTTTACTAGACTGTATAATGCTTTGGTAAGGTATGGCTGTTAATGTATGGAGTATAGCTGAAAATGACAGCAGAACAATCATTTACCATTTACGCTTTTAATTAATTGCACAATTCTGTGGTACAATAGAAATATATCCATCCAGTCATAATAATAATCTGAATGCCAGAGTGGCTATATGTTTTTTTTCTTCCTTTAGTTATCAACCAGAAAATCTAGCTGCTTGTCAATTTTAGTAAGCAAAATTGTTATTGCTAACCTAAGATGTAGATGATGTGGTGCAACCTCGGATTAAAAACTTCAGGATAATTTGGATTTCTTAATTGGCCCAATGTCAGTAAATGATTCAGTAGATTATATTTAAAAATATTTGTCAAACCTACAAAGTCAACCACAGTTCATGCCAAAATGTATTATCAGGCCAATTTAACAACATATATATCAATAAGTTGCTGGCTACCTCCCTCCCTCCCTCTCTCCCTCCTTCTAGGAGCACTTGAAAATAGGGGGAGTGCAGTGGGAGGGGAGTTCAATGGTTAGCATGTAGTCCTGTATGAGACAAACCCATTTTAACATATGCATCAATTATGTTTCATTGGGCAACGGTACCCTAAAAACGTATTTTAAATGATGAAATATTTATCATGCTAAAATTATTTTAAATCTTTCTTACATTGCATCCTTTCACTATGTAACTATTTTGTCCATTGCAGTGTCACAATATACATCGCACCCCCTCATTTCCAGATCTCCCCCAACACCAAACCACTTCTGACACCAACTGCATCCATATTCTAACCAGCTTTCCTGGTCATTGCTATACAGCTACTTGTAACCTATCCCAGGTAACGCAGGGCATATTCACACAGACAAGGCCACATACTATTGGCAAATTGGTGCCCCAGTTAGCCTGACTGCATGTGAAAAAACCCAAGTACCTGGAGAGAACCCACATGTGACAGAGTGCATCCACACAGTGTGGAGCTCATAATCTGTGTATATTACATTCTAATGGTCATTGTGATGTCATCAGCCACCAACCTGTGATAACGAGGCACTACAGAAAAATGGAAAAATTATTATTCTGTTGACTTGCATCAAAAGTCAATAATTTATATAATCATTTCACAAATTAACTGAATATACAGATGTTGTATTCAGATACTGTTCCATAATGTTTAACATTTTAAACAGCAATTGTTTAAAGCTAAAATTGGATTTATAGTTTTTTGTGGATATGTGTGATGCATCCTTACTTTTTATTTATTTAAAAGATATTGTAGTTAACTGATTATTGCTTTTTCGTTTTGTTTAAGTTGAGTATACCAGCTTAACGAAGTTTTTTAAAGTTTATGCGTATTGATTTCTTTTGTTCTGCAGGGAACAAAATCTCAGGGTCCTGAAACAATATGCTGTCACGCCTTCCTTTGCTGTCCCCAGGGGGTTAATTTATAATTTTTGGAGAATATAAGGCAGGATTTGGGAGGTTACACTGCCACGACTTTACACAGAAATACGATAAAAAATAGAGAAAATGACTAACAATGACATCTAAATGAAGGAATAATAAAAGTAAGGACTGATGAAAATAATGAAATTTTTAAAATCTTTATTGTACAATAAAAAAACATGTAAAGGATAATTATCCAAGTGATCACCCTCAAATATAGATTGAAACGCGCCATGACATAAAAATGCACTGCTGAATTTTATTTTTAGAAAACAAACGTTAAATGCACTTCCCAGTGATTTTACAGAGGGGTGTGGTGCCCCATTTTCATCAGCTTTTAAGAAAGACGTGCTCCATGCTGGGACCTGGATGCATGTTATTTTGGCACCAGCGGGTTCCCACCTGCTTGGGAAACAAGCATTCTGACATAGAAAGTTGGTGAGGCGCTGCATTCAGACAAGCCATCCAGCAGTACAACACACCATTATCCAATTAAAACACACGCTGCTTGGTATAATTGTCATTCTTTTGTGTGCTGTTCCTGTGAGTAGCTGTAATGGAAACACATGTGATTATGAGCAGCAATGAAGTGGCTATTTCCAAGTGCCGCATCAATTAACCATTTAGTAATTTTTGCTTCCCCTATGCATTTTTAAAAATCACTTATTTTTATGAACATGTTGGTGCTGCTTTGAAATTAAAGCTATGTTTACTGGACAAGAGAGGATGAATCAATCTACAGTGTTTTAGGCAGCCAATGACAAAACAAAAACATTAGCACAAAGAATATAAAATCAGCAGATGCACGATACGTATATTCAAAAAAATAAATAAATAATTAAATTAATTTTTTACTCTCCACGTTTCATGACATTTAAAAATAATGTTTATGGTATGTGTAAAAAAATGTCAGCATTTTTTCCCCTGCTGTTTATTTTTTGGAATATGAAACAGCACATTTAAGATGACTGGTGCCAGAGAATGAACAGTTCTGTGCTCATTTGACTAAACGGTTTTCTTTGAAGTCGATAATTTCCCCCTGAAAAGCCTGATAAGTGTTCCTTTGTTACTTTACAAAGTGTTTAACTCTCAGCAAAGGACACTGTCTGCATTCTCCACCCCGCCGCCGCCGCCACAGCCTCCTCCCAATTCAGACCCCCTTCTTGCTTCTCCTCATTTGAATATTGATAATTTGAAAGCTCTCAATGGATTCCAGATTTAGCTATTGTTTTTGTGCTGTGACAAATGCGGCAGCAGGAGGTGAAATCAATGCCCTTGGAGGGTCGGGTTACAAAAAAGGAATTTATTGCCACTTTATTTTGTTCAGGAACAGTTTGCAATCATAAATTCTTCATAAGCAGAATACTTCAGAGAATGGTCTGTCTTCATAAATATACGACAGAGGACATCAATTTCATTTAATTCACAATTTGTGTCAGCACAGCAGATGCCAATGCCTGACTTGATAGGCTTGTTTAATATGCAATTGAGATGCCGTAATGTGCAGCACTGGGAGCAGAAATTCACAGATTAAACTCTCCGCACCACTGGTGCCTCATTCTCACGGCACTCTTCAGCGTGCCGCTCACCTGCGATGAAAGAAGCATCCCCAGCAAACACAACTTTGTTTTTAACATGTGCGTTCCGTTCAAATGTCAGCATTTCTGTAATGTAACAAAATGTTAATTAACACTGATTACTGTGCTGGAAACACAGTAATCTCGAGTTCTTCGGTGCTTAGTTTTAAATTAAAACTCTAGCTTTGGAGAATAATGCGTATGCTAATTTTGTTTAATTCTGCCCTCCTGCCCTCGATTCTTTGACTCACAAGCGATCAGAGCAACAAAAAGCAATGGCTCTGTACTGACTGCTATACGCCTCCACAGATCCAACTGAAATATGCAAAGCAGACGGCACCCTCTCCTCTTCATGTATGAGACATGTTGCAGGCCCCTCCTATTGGTGCAGGGCAGCACTCCACACAGGTCAATAGCAGACTCAATTCCCACTCTCTTTTTTGCCTACTTTGGAAATTATTTTGGCTTTTATATAACAGTCCTGTTTTTCTGTTGTACCTCGATATTTTCACCCTAGTCTGTTACCTTGATGTCCATCCCTAGCTGAATTTCCCAAGTAAATAAACAGCTAAACAAAGCAGAACTTTGTAGGGTTTAGAAGGCTGCCTCTAGCTGCCAGTGGTGAGGATGGGCACCATGATCCCCCCCCCCCCAAGACCTTATGCGATCCCCTCAGAAGCTTCTTGGACCACCACCCAAAAAATCTCCAAAGTATCTTTTATGAGTGATATTCATGGCCCAAGTATAAAGCATAAAACTCCAGAGAGACACCAGCATTGCATTGCAATGCTTACTTTTTAGTTTAGTGGCTGAAGTTAATATAAAGAGGATCATAAATACAATATTTCACCTCAGTGATTCATTCTAATGGTCTAACAGCTGGCCCTCTCTGTAGCTGAGAAATTCTCCATATGATGACATTGCATTCGAGGTTCAATACGTGTAAATCGGTCAGGTAGTGGTTTGCTTACGCAAGAAGCAGGGTGCTATTGATGAAGTTGGTGCATAATTCAAACAGCTATAATTATATTTCTCATGAAACGCAACAGATGGCTTATGAAGAAACCCAAAATCCAAAGATAGTAAATGTCATGGTGGGTGTTTACTGACATTATGCTACAGTCACTAGATGTTAATCTTCAGACAAACTCATAAGAAACTCATTTAGGAGGCCAACATCAGTTGTTTTTAGTAATAAATACAAATTTCCAAGGGGAGTATTGTCCTCAGAATACAGTATAAAGATTCTGTCTTTCTAGCACCTAGTAGAAGGTTCTTGTGATCGTGCTGAACAGGCATTGTGAGAATTGGCTATGGAGAACTGTACTACGGGACCCCCAGCGGACGTCTGGAACCATGCATGGTACATGCGTATTAAGGTTAAAGTTAAACTTCATATATTATGTTTGTTCCTATACATGCATACCAATGATAAAGTTTAATTCAGAAATTAGGGACAATAGGAGACAATCAACAATAACTATCAATAGAATATAATAATTATACCCATATACTATAAATAAATGTTTTGCCCAGGTCCTCATAAGAATTGACTTTTAAATAAAGTTTTGTTTTTTTATTAAAAAAGGGGGGAGGGTACTTCAACACAAGCACTGTAATATCAATCAGTCAGTCTGATAACCTACTAAGTAACTAATGGGTGGGTTGGCTATACAACCTGGATACGCTGGACAATGGGATGATTCATGTCTCTGATTTCATTAAACTACTAAGAATGGCGCACAATTTAAAACCTATTAATTATTTTTGGAATTTTCCATTTAATATTTTCAGACCGCAGCTGACCTTGGATAACTGAAACTGTAGGTAAGTGGGGACCACTGTACTCCCGAAAAAAATAAGGACAGTTACCTCCAGTCTGTTCCACTTCTTCTTGAGGGCGCCGACACGCTCATAAAAATCTGCTGGCAGTTGGACTCCGCTCCTGTGCAGGGACTGCGCTTGATCCAGCAGCCGGGACTTCCGGGGATCCCACACGCCGATTTCCACAATGTTCCCCTGCAGATTCACAGACACAGCGAACATACTGTATTTCACCTCATTTGTGGACAGCATCATATCTGAGCATGAAATGCATCTCTGACCAATGGCAGGGTTGTGGTCAGCCAACTAGCTACCAGTTCCTTGAGAAAGGTAAATTTGAAACAGAAAAGGTCTTGGCCATTCTGAACTTCTGAATATATACTAAATTACTGACTGATCTTCATAAAATTTACCACCATAATCACCTATCCATTTTTGTTCTAAAACAAACAAAATAATTAAGTCTGACACTCTCTCAGTGTCTACAGGGTCCATCAGCAGTTACCCTGACAGTTCTGGTCACCCACCAATACATTTTGAACATTCTCTCATCCTACTTCAGTGATCTCTCCTTTTTCTCTTCTTCCAGTGAATAACAATGCACACATCACAATAGGCAACAAGAACAGGACTGTCATTTAAAGTAACCACTGTAAGGGAAAGGCTTGGAGGAAAGTCTCTTTTGAAGTCTCTGTCTGAACACTCTCTTTTCAAAGTGAACAGTCACAAAAAGGTCAGATACCCTGTCTGAGATTAACATTTGGGTATAACACTATATATTTAGGCAAAGGTGTATGTATTTAACTTAATGAATATTGTGGTGCAAACACTTCAACCTAAACTGTTTTTGCTAAAGATTTTTGAAAGAATGGCTTACAAACAAGACATTCATTTGCATGAATGATAATAAGATGGCAGCTCCCAGACAGGGATCTGTTCCTACAAACAAACCTTTCCATTGAGCAACACACTGTATATTATGAAATTGACGCTATTCAATCTCACATCCGTTTTGCCTAATTCCCTCACCTTTTCATTTTCTGCATCAATAGCTAGTTGATTCTAGTTTTTGGTTGTCATTTGTCATTACAGCCATAGAATATTTAAATATTTAAATTATTTCCTTCTTTTTGCTGTCAAGTCTGAGAATCATTTTTCAATGTCACTTTTTTGACTGAGATTGTATCACAGATTCTTTTCAGCCATCAATCCCTTTCATTTTTTAATGCTACGGAAAAATTAAACCTGTTACCATTGAAAAACAAGGGAATCATACAATTTATTTGTTGACAGCAAATATTGATTCTACATGTTTCTTTTGTTTAAAAAATAGCAAAATATTGATCACAAGTCAAGACACATGAGGAAAACAAATAAGCAGGTCTAGTTAAAATTTATGAGATCAAAACTTTTTCAAAATAAATACTGTAAAAAGATCTCGGTTCCTTTAGCAAAGTGTTGCAAGGTTAGCAAGGACATTATCAAATTTATAAACACAACAAGCACACGTGTGCATAGTGGGCATGCAAACATTCATAAATATGACTAAATCCACTTTCACTCACTTCAGTTAATGGGTAAGCATTTTATCACAAAAGGACTTGGATCTTTCCTTGTTGCAATTATAAGAATAATTGTTTTGGTAAATGTGCTTCATCATTACAGGTGTAAAACCTTTGAGTAAAGATTATTGAGTACAGATATTGCTGGACAAAGACACTTGATTAAGTAGACTGGTTGCTTTATTTAAATATACTACCTTGTTGTGAATAAATTTGGGAAATTTTGTGCTGCAGGTTTAATTTTCATTATGAAACAATAGCCGTTACAAATTTGTATTGTCCTGAAAATTTTTTTAAAACCACAGTTAACAAAATGAGAACTGTTTGTCCTGGCAGTTATGTCAGTTTTAAATTGTCATTCATAATACAATAATATGAAATTCAAAATAAAGTTATTTTATTAAGATTTCATTATTTGAAAAAACAAAGTCAGATGGCAATCTATTTTTATTTAAAAATAGATTTGAAATGCTAAAAATGTCAGCAAAACTCCAGTCATACATGAAAATATTCAATCCATTTTTGCAGATATGTTTAATTAATTAATCTGAAGTGTGTTCAGAGTCTGTAATGTGTTGAGAGAACAGAATTAAAATTCCATGAACTGAAAAAAAATCCTTATTTGACTGCTCTCAAATAGTACTGACATTAACATATCACAAGCATAAATTTCCTACAATGTTTCATCAGGGTTCAAGAAAATGCACGTCAACATGTGAAAAACTTACGCATCACAACAGGCAATTATTGCACTGCACGACAGAAAATTGTGTCATATGCTTTTGGAAGAATATGTGCAAAAGACAACACTGTGCAAGACAATAAGCTACATCAAAAACACAATGTTCTTAATAGATATAACAAAAAAATGAACAGAAAGCAGATGACAGTATAATAATACTGGTTAAAATGTTGAAGGAATTGTCATTTTCTGGAAACTCTACATGAAACAAAAGTTAGCATGTCTGAAACCAGCATCTGCATTTGAGCATCTACAGAAACCACGTGGTCACAGCTGCCCTCTGGAAAAAGGTACCTCTTAAAAGCCAGTTAACATCTAAGGTATTGCTGACAGAATGGTATGGTTGGGGGGGGGGGTCACTAAATATTCATAAGCTCATGATTATCATGTGGAACAAAAGACAGGGTTTGTCGTGACATTCTGGCCACATAAACTGGCTTTTCACGTTCTCTTGCCTGACATTAAAGCGATCCCGGAGTAAAATGGCATAAATCTTCCATGGGACTATCCGGTATAAAGGCTCCCAGTGAGTGAAATGAGTTTAGACAGCCTGCTATGAATTTTCGACGGAGAATAGCATCCGAGTGATAACAAGATTAACGGTGGTATTAAAATTGCTGGGGACTCACAAGGCCCCTGCCAGTGCCTCGGGCTGAGCTGCCATTTTGTCCCAGTGACCCTTGCTCTCATTCAGCCGCGGGGTTCTCTGGAGGACTGGGCCGTAACTACAGAGTGACTGAAAGTACCCTAACTGGGGATATAATGAAAGGCACGGACCAGACAAGGCAGACACCCCTGGGTTGAGGTATACAGTAGGTTTTGCAGATACGGGATGCTGTGTGAAACAACACCTCTACTAGAACAAACAGCTGGGCTTTGTGCATTGAATACTAACTTTATTTACTCTATAGTACATGTACCTAAGATCTGATGCGAGTATGATAACAGGGATTAGCCTAGCAACTAGAGTGTCCACAATTTGAGAGGGATGTGTTGTTAAAATCAAGGCGGATAGTATATTTTATTGCTAGTTTTTGGATCCAGCATCAAAGGATAAAAAATCTGCCATTTTAAAAACTGCACGAAATTATCTGATGGGATGTCAGACGAATGTCACTAAGCAGAACAATTCAAATGAATCTGTTTTTTGAATAATGGACTGTGTTAATGAAGTATGTAATATGGGCTGGTGGGAACAATCCTGCTGTACATAAGCAGAAAGGTGCCTTTTTTTGAAGTGCCAACTTCAGAAAAAAAAATCCCCAGAGCCAATAATCTTAAAAATTAAAAGTAATTAAAAATATTGCTTTTCCTGTTTAAAGACAGAGTTTTTGTCACAGCAAAACTTCACCAGTCCCCCAGCCACTTGTATCCAAGCTTAGTTTAGCATAGTTAATTATGCTGTGTTTTGTAAAATAATTTGGCGACATCCTAAGTGTCCACTATTTACCACTGGACACTTTGAAAGGGAAGGAAGAAAGGCGCCGGAGAAAGAAGCAGCCCATTGATGGAAAAGCCCGCAGCTGAGGAGACGCGAGCTTTTGATGCACGTTTGAGCCCAGAGAAAGCGCAGCAAGAAAACGGTAAATGTTTACTTCAAAAAGCCGGCACAAGAAGAAAAAAGTTAAACCCCTGATTTGGACAACAGTCTCGACAGTCCATGCAAAATGCTTTTGTAAATAAAAGTATTTTTTTTGTTGTTGGCGGGAGAGGGGGTTTGGAGAGGGGGGAGTGTTTGGGGGGGGGGGGGGGGTGGGGGGGGGTGGGG
>JABFEA020000029.1:5808315-5825377 GCA_019775915.2 Cyphomyrus plagiostoma
TGTTCCCCCCCCCCCCAAAAAATAATGCCCCAAAAAATTGTGCTCAAACGGGCCTGAAACAAAAGGCCTTGAAACACTATTAATTGTCACCATGGTGACCAGAAGAATAAGCCATTTTCTAACTAGTATAGAAGGCTCACACTGAGCAGTGAGTCAAACGTTTTTTTTTTTTCTTCTTAAACCTTCCTTCACTGTTTAAGAACAAGGTGCCCAGTCACTCTGGGGTTAGAGAAGAAACTTTCAAGCCTTTCTCGATTTGATCTGCTATGGATTTATATTTATTTTTGATTGAATACTATCAGAGAAGCAATCTCTAAATTGCAAGTTATATTAAAAAGTAATTAGTTTATATTATAAAGTAAGAAAAAAAACTGCACAAATAATCCCTTTTTGAGAAAAGTGGAATTCTGTAAATAAGATGACTCAGGAGTAGGATGCTATAGGCCCATGCAATGTGAACTCTGGCCCAAGGAACCAAGGGAATTCTCTTCATGACATATCCAGAGAAAGAGAAGCAAACAAGAGGCTGTTTGGTGGAATTTCAGATATTCCTGCCCCCCAACACACACTCTCTCCAAGGAAGATACATTGCACAGATTTGCAAAGTGTTAATGAGAAATTCAAGAGGATCAATAGACAAAGAAGCACACAGTCTACCCACAGATTGGTGAAAAAACAAAAACACAGGAACAGCAGGGCCTTTTACAGAGAATTATTTATATAAAAAAGGCTTGCCGGACCTCTCGGCTCTACACAATAGCTTCCCCTCAGAGTTTTCTGATATAGTCAAAGGACTTTCTTCTATCTACAACAGAATATGTCAATGGAACACAGTCTGACTCATGCAATATTCCTGACCATTTAGACGAATAATTATTGCTTTTGCCCCCTCTATCACTAAGTAACTGAGGTGTGTATGGTTTATGGTTGTTCTTTCATGGTTTCCTCCCCCTGTCGTCTTGCTAGACATCATGGTGACCCCATAGGAAACCCATGGCTAATGCCATTCAGTGGTAAACAAAGGTTCTTTTTATCCAGAGGCCTGGGTTCTAAGCTCAGCTGCCTGCTCCAAGTGTAGAACTATGCTTCAGACAGACTCAAACCCTGCCTTTGCTGCCCCACTCTGGGCCTGGTATTTTTCTTTACCAGACAAACACAGGAAACAATGAAATCAGGCGAAATCACAATGTTTTTTTTCGGGTGGGTAGCAGCGGTGCAAGGGTTTGACTTCTGCCAGGATGACAAGAAAAGGTGTCCGTAGCTTGCTGTTTTCCAAGCAGCATAGTTAGAAAATCAAAAGTTAATACATTACACATTCTTGTATACTACATATTACAAGAGCTAAATTGCACACAATTGGTGTGTTCTCAAGCTGCCTGGCTTTTCTTCATTGATAATAATTTAAGGCAAATAACTCTGAGAAAGTGATAGAAATTATAACTGCTTGGGTGATTTTCCTGGTAAATTAATAATAGACTCGCCTGGTCAGGATAAATTTGGTGCCTGGGCTTTGATGAGGGAAGGAAAAATTAAAAAGTGCAATGTCATTTAAAATCGGCAGAGCTGGCCAAGTAAATTACATTTGAGAATTTGAATTAGTTTCTTTCTTCTAGCTTATTCCATTTGCATTAACTGAAAATCGTATTACATAGGCCATGCATTGTTAATTGGACATATATTGCATTATCTGTGATATAAATCAAACGACAAATATTGAAATGAATTGCAAATTCACTAATAGAGGATCATGAAACAATCTTTTTTAAGTATCCCCCATTAATAATTTAATTCTAATTATATCACCACTCAGCACTGTTATGGGAGCCGACATCTTATTCCCCTTGCCTTTTTCCTCTTATTCTTGTACTGACGTCGGCCAGCCATGTTTTGACTTATGTGGAGAGTAATAGAGATGAATGAGGAGCCCAATAAGTGAACTAAGCAGAAAGAAACACAGGTTGGTAGACTGCTTCTTTTTTTTAATCACATTCCATCTCTGACACCTCTTGTCTCGCTCTAATAGATCCAACACTGCTTACGAATTGACAATCAAATTGCACCTTCATAATGAGCAGCACCCGGGAAAAAGTGGCCCCTCTTGTGACTGTAGTAGAACAAAAAAGTTTACTCTGAGAAGAGCATGGAGGAGGTGGGGCGAATTAAGTCTTTTTGATAATTCTAAGGTTCTCTCTCACACTGTCTGCCAGCCATTTCTTAACAGCCAATTAAGTGTTCCTATTTAAAGCTCATTAAAAACTGTTTCTTGGAGTGAGAGCTGGCTCGAGTGAAAAGAGTTAAATTCCCAGCAGTCCCGGTGGTGGCGAGGAGAAGGGCTGAATTGAACTGAATGAAAAGAAGCAGTTGGAAAATAGCTGCAATCATTTAATGCAGATGACCTCTGACAGACTCAGCACTCCTCTATCGGGGCAGGAATTTGCATTGGGTGCTGTGTGCGGAGGAACAATGTAACCTAAATGGTAGACAATCTTTATTCTAATGAAGTGGGTGTCAAGGTCAATGTAAAACTGATGATAAATGGCGCGCCACTAGGCACCGAGACTCGCACTGGCATTATGGCACTTTCACATTAATTGTGGGCTGAAATTCACAGACTGAATTTCCTGAAAAAAAAAAAAAGACATGGGGGTAAGGCCTAGGGGTGGCATCTCAAATGAAACTGGGTTCCACTGGGTTTGGCGGGGGTACTTGTATGGATTTGTTTTGAGGGTTTCTTATGATATTTGGGTGTCTGTCTCCGTGTGACAGATTTTTATGTATGATCATACTTTTATATTTAGATGCAGTTTTCATTCGTACAGAAGGTATGATCATACCGTGGAAGCACATAGGAGGACGGTCCACACGCTGACTTGCTCTGTATTTAGAGTAAAAACTGCAGTAACCAGGAAGTGCTGACAGACTGATACTCCCGACTGTTGCTGCTTTTTCATTTTTACTGCATTGTGAAGGCCAGCCCAACTGTTGCTGTGGCTTTTCTGAGACGGCAAGCAAGACACGGCTTCCCTGAGGAGTTCCATAGCACTGGAGCGAGAGAACTCCACTCAGGGGCCCACCTTTATGCTCTCTCTCTCTCTCTCTCTCTCCCTGTCTCACTCTCTCCCCCCCCCACTTTGCCTTTTTCCTTTCCCACTACATAAGACACCATGTTTAAATATAGCTCATACATAAGCTGCAGTGATGGAAGAAAGGAAATATCACTAAATTACTCTTAGTTTCTTTTTTTCTTTCTTAGTCTTGTTCTGTTTCAATTATACGGTGCAGACGCTCATAAAAGAATAAAGTTTTTTCAAAGAGGAAGAAATATAGTCTGTTAACTGCTTTTTCCTGTAAATAAAAATGTAAGAAATACATAAAGGTCATTTCCAGAGCTTCTGTCATAATAATGGGGTATAAAGATTCCCTGAGTCTGTTTAGGGTTAGGGTTAGGTTTAGGTTTAGGGTTAGGGTTAGGTTTAGGGTTAGGGTTAATCCTGGGTTTTCCTTGTGCAGTGAAGTCAGAAAAAGACCCAATGAGCTGCAGTCAAACTTGCATTGCAAATTAACAGAAAGAGCTTTGATCTGCTTGCAGTTTTATGAAATTCCAGTTTTCTTGAAATGTAGTTTGTCATTAATTAAGAGTTTTGTGGTATAATCTCAACATCTGCAAGGCAGTGGAGGGAGCTCACTGTCAGGCAATGTTCGTCATAGCTGACAGATTTAGCATGAAAACTTCAGGGTGTTTTCTGAGTAAAAAGCAATAACAACATGACGAGGTTTTCCCTCAGCCCGTAGACTGGCTCTGTAGCTCTGTGAGTAATTATAGGGAGATAGGTGCTTGGAAGAGCCTGCAGCCAGAGATTAACACGCCCTAGTGCAAATCAGATAATTCCATGTTTCTTGCTTCATTTTCTTCCTGCAAATTTTCCAAGAGTGTATTCCACATATTCTCTTTTGGACAATTGTCTGGGAAACAACGAACGAACAACTCACAAATAATTCTCAGCACAACTCCTCATGTCCAGGAGCAAGTCACATATCATAGGACATGGATGGCAGGTGATAGAAGAGGTAAGAAGGGTGGTTGTAATTATAACTAACCTTGATCTGACCTTGGGACAAAAAATACGAAACAACAGCACTGCATCCCTCATATAAAGCACTTTAGCACTCTGTAAGAGTGTGTGATATGAAATAGCCCGATGTGAAGCAGAGACCAACACATAAGGCAGGGTCTTAGAGTGAATGATTTAGGATTGTTTTTTGAGGTTGATACTGATCAATAGTAGAATTTCCATTTATTTACCTGGACATTCGGAATACTCCTGCTCCACTATTTACAAACATCCCAGATTAAATTATGGCATCACTTTGTGACTAAAATTAGCCCTGAAAGTAGAAAAGTTCATATGAATAGGAAGGCTGCAAACACATAGACAACTCACGTCAGTGGCACTATTCTGCGTGTTCCTGGTTAGAGTCCTCAATCAGCCTCTGCAGCATCCAGGCAAGTCTCCCCCCAATATGCTGCCCATTTTAAGAATGAACTCCCCCAAATTCCCACCAAGTTGTTGTACAGCTCCTCTATTGCCTGGATACTGGGAAATGCTCTTTTTTTTCCTGAGTGACTGCCTGGGATATAAGCCACTCATGTGTTTCACAAGGATGAGGTGTAGGCATGTTCTCTGCGCCTTTCTATCCCATTAAGTGCATGTAAGGAACCCCCCCCCATTGACAGTATTCGTCCCACTACATGAACATACAGCTCACAGCCATGTACAACTCCAAAACTGCCACGCTCACTAATATAAACCCAGGCTTGTTTTAGTATTAAGGTTTTAAAGATCGGTCTTTTAGATATTTAATGTGCTGATATCACACCAACAGGGTCTTTAAATGACGCAGGGCATTTAACATATATTGCTGACATTATCATTATTAATTTAACTTACAGTACTCAGTGATACTACTGGTCCTGCACTACAAATTAATATCAGTCATGTTAGAGTTCAGCTCCACCAGCATAAAACGATTAACAGCAATACATCGAATAAAGATTCATTAAGGATTAGGTTTAATATCTGTATTTAAGTCTGAAAATCAACTTCTAGTACTGGATTTGTGATAGAAACCAGTAGGATTAGACAGATACACACATTTTGTCAAACATAAATCCATAATACAAACCAACTAGCCAGAATTTGTGAACACACACCGAAATACTCACAAACATACATGTACCTATGCACGGACATACATGCGCAAATGTTCACATAGGCTTAGTGTACACACGCTTGCCTACAGTTATACACACTACGTACAAGTCTGCATGAGATGCATACCCCCATATACTGCACCGGCCTATACAAACACTGGCACATATAGATCTGGGAACTTCGGAAATATAATACAAATATTCAGAGACCCCCAGCTACTGTAAAAATGTGGGCATTTGAATCTCCTGGGCAGAGGCCAGTAGCGAGGGCTCTGGGCATTCTGTATCCTCTGCACATTCCTTCCCAGCCAGTCAGAAGCCTTGCATGTGGAGCCAGAGCACCAAGGGCAGATACTGAAGATCTGAGGATTCTCTAAGCCAGTGAACACCACAGAATCATGCTGTCAGAATCAGAGAAAGACAACGGAAAACTGGCACGGCAGGAATGGCTGCAAGCGTGCAGTGAGTCGAACCTGTAGGGAAGACATCGCATCTCCTTAAACGGCAGAACCATCTCCACTCTTGGTGGAGTGGCAAGGGTGACATTTGGCATTGCCTTGCTCAGTTAGACAGAAAAATAAATTCATCTAATAGAAAACAGTCCTCCTACTTTGGCAATGAGCACTTTCCCCATTCTTAAGGCAAGTCAGACTTATTTCACTTTGAAATATGGAATAAGAAGAATAAGCCAATATGGAAATTTAAAAATGAATAATTATACACACACACGCACACACACATACACAAATGCATTTTATAAACATTTACCAAACCACAATACTTTATTCTATTACTTTATTATTTCACATTTTCATTTTGAAACAATAAAGGATAATAATTTTCTGATTCACTAAAGGGAAATAAATTTCATTAAACATCCATGCACAGGTTTGAATGGTGTGTTCTTCTCATGGCAATACACCTGTCTAAAGCAAAACCATTGTTTCTAATGCCACCAACGGAGATCTGTATGAATTATATTTTACTACGACTGAATACTTACTAAAAACTGCAACAGATGCTCTCTTATGTGCATTGAGACCACTTTTTTTTAAATAAAATCTTGAAGCCTTATTTGGAATGATCCCAGAATAAGCTGATATTATATATTTAAAATAAACTAGTAAGGCTTCAAAACTGTAAGCCATTTTACCAAATTTCACTAGTACTTACACTGTTTTTTCCAGTGGAACATCTAGATGCAAGCGCTACGGCAAAACGTTAATTTATTTCCAAACTAATTCCCAGTCCTGAGTTTACCCCTCTAGACAGAGACAGGCTTGTAAATGATATGCCTTGCACATGTCAACAACGATATTTGTGTTTTTGAATTATGCATACAGCATAATGGGCCTCCATTGGATTTGCTGACAACAAAATTTCCTTATATTTTAAAATTCTAAATCTCAAGGGTGTACGTGTTTTCCCACCCTCCAGACCAGCCCTGTTGTTTTCACACAGACGTGTTCCTCTGTAGTTTGGCACATCTATTTTTCAGTGGCTAGCAGCACAAACGATCAACAAATAAGGGCTTTCAAGAAAAGCCTGAATAATCCAAAATCACAAAGAAAGACGTATTTTTTTCTGGAAAGGTATTTCTTTTAAAAGGCTCATTACATTTTCAATACAGCTCCATTGGTGAAGGAGTAGAAGCAAATATTTCCTTTGATGGCAGAACAGTGTTAGTGCTCAAATTAATAAAATAACTAATAAAATAAAAATATAGATAAAGCATAAAACAATCACAGTTTTCTGTATCTAATTTCTAGGTTATGCATGTGGCAAGTGACTAAATGAAACATGGCAGCTGAAGCCTGCACATGTGGAATCTGGAAGGGGGTGAGTTCATTGATCTTAGACACAAGGCTTAGGGAGGGAAGCAAGGAGAATTGAGCCAGTGTGAAGGGGCAGTGAGGAAGCTGGCTTTTCCCCAGAAGTTAGGGAACTCGGGCTAACAGGGCTGGATTATTTGCAATGAAAAAAGCTGACTCTAAACCCCTTTGTGAAGAAACCCCACTTGTCTGCTTTATGAAGGTGAGCCCTCTAGTGGTTGTACCTTTGCACTACATTATGCCTTTGTTCTTAGTATAGCGTTGCTACTTGCTAAATTTATAGAAACATAAAATATAAAGAAAGACCATTTCACTCTGCTCTACATATGAAAGGCACATTGCAATTTGACTGGTCCTATCTGTAGCTGACTGCTACTATAATATCAGAGGTGTCCATGGTTATGCAGTCTCTCTTCCAGTCTCCCAACAGTCAATAAGGAGAGTCTTGTGCAAGGCCCTTGTGAGGCCTTCTCTAGGCCTCCATTTTAAAGACATTGGACTGCTCATCTGCACTGCCTCTGCCTTTAACAGAAGAAGCTCTTCAAACCTGTGCCTGACTCAAGGGTCCACTTCTCCCCTTCAATCTTCCCCCTCCCATTTGCTTTTATAAAACCCTCCTGTCGATGGCCTTTTTACATGAAATAGCACAATTGTCCTCACTGTTGTGAGGGCCAGGTCTGCTCTTGAGAAAGGAAAACAGACCATAATACTTAAATCTACTTGTACAGGTGTTGTTATGGCAACATCTATCTTAACTTCGGTGATCCAGATGCTGTTGCTAATCAATAATGAGAATCTTCACCTTCTCACATCTCTCCATATATTACAAGACATGCCGGGTCTTTACCTGCACTACCTCAAACTCCAAACTCAAGTGGAAACTATCATTCCTTTTCGGTACAATTTTTTCTCAGTAAAGCATCAAAGCTTAATTGTTTGGCTCAAACTGTAAGTTTATGCTAGATGGAAATCCTCATGTGAAACTTCCTCATTTTAAATTTGCTGTAAAGATTTGGCCTCTATATGTCCTCTCGATTAATAGAAAAAACAAAGTTTGCATGTGGATGGAATATTTTTTTAACTGTACTATAGTAACTATACCAAATAATGCACTGTAAGGGGCTCTGCATAGGATTCCCACTAGTCTGTAACTCATTGATTAGTTTTGGAGTGGAATTAATGAGTGTGAGTATGAAATCAGAAAAGGCCCAGTGCTTCCCACTGTTCCATGTCGTACTGGAGGACCATGGGCTATTTGAAATTGGAATTCAGTAGTAGGGGAGTCCAGGATAACCTCTGTAATTAGACAGACCCAAATGGAACAAGCTGCAGGGCCTGAATTGCTGGAGGAGATGTGCAGGCCGTTTTCACATAGACCTAAGCCCACTCGTTAAGGAAACGACTCATTAAATACAGTAGTGCAATATTAGTAATCAGTCGGAGGAAGAGCTCATTTGGTGACTTTCACTTCATACTTCTTCTATGTTTTCAGGATAGCCTTTGGCAGAATTCAGCATACTGGAATAGTTATGAGATTTGTAGTCGTCCACTTACTCTAGAAGCAACATGCTTAATTTATGGTTATCATTGAGGAAAAAGCCAAGAAGTGACATAAAAATTTGAGTGTGATGACGTGCTGGATGAAGGTGTAGAATGCCTTTTAATCTCCTTCCACTTAAGTGTCTGAGAGCCCCACAGACAGGTCATATTATAAGAAGTGGGAATGGCTGGTGAAAATTCCCTGTTCGACCTTGTCTGAGGGGGATGACAGTATGTGTATGATTAGAGGGGGGAGGGGAGGGGGGACAATGACCTCTGTAGCTGAGACCTGATGCCAATGATGAACAACATGAAATTTTCACATCATCCAGTGCTTTGGTGCAACACCTGTATTGTTTTCCTCTTGCCACATCACTCGAGCATGGAAACTGGGACTTTGAGGAGACTCACGGAAGAGCTATTGATCGTTTTCAATTTTTTCCTCAGAGACACAGAAAGATGTCACAGTCGTGCACAACTGCCAGCTCCTGCCGATTCTGGCATCTTGTTTCTTGATGAATATAGGAGTGATTAGCGTCAATATGGCAAGGCTCCACGTGTGCTACAAGGCTAGATTGTATTATTGCTATAATTGCTGGAGGTGCTATGTGATGGCTCACACCAGAAGAGGCGCTGTGCTGTGCATACCTCCCACTTCCTGTTGTGTCCCCCCATTCTGCCCCCCCCCCAACTCTCATCTCTCTTGGGTGACTAGAATCTGTTTTATTTCCTCACCCCTTCCTATAGATCTCTTCCTGTCCCCTTCTCATTGTCCCTTCTGCTAGACTGCTGCCACTCTGCTATCCCCTCTACCCAGAAATATCTACCACTGTTTCTTTGACTCTTCCCTTTTATCTCATCTGTCCTTCATGGCACAGGTTCGTGACACTCTGCGCATAAACTGTATAAATGTTATTTCTACCTCACTTCTGGAAGTTAACGTTTTAGTTCTGTAACAGTCACATAAAAACTCATCCTTATATATTCAAAATGGTGCAGTCATTTCAAAGTTTGATTCATTCAATTTTTGAATGTTCAATGAGTAAATAAAATGGAAAGTCTTTTCTTGCTTCTTTCCTAACTTGTCACTCTTATTCCTTCCTGCTCCTATTCTGTTCTCCCTGTGTCCCTGCCTAGTTAAGGGGATGGTTGTCACGGTGACTCAAAGATGTGAGAACCATCTTGGCAGTAAGATACCCACTCCTGGTAGGGGCAGCTGGGCTCAGTTTGATGTCTGGTTCCTTCAACTGCATTGTGCTCTCTCTCTCTCTCTCTATCCTGTGGTATGTTCTGTTTCTCTTGGAACATTCTCACCCTACAAGGACATCTGAACACACACGCGCACACACACACACGCACACACACACACACACACACACACACACACACACACACACATATACAGGTTTGTAATTGTATATCTGTGGGGACTCTCCATCATTTCTATGGGGAAAACTCTAATCCGAACATGACAACCTTAACCCCTACCCAGCCCTAACCTTAACCGTAAGTAGCCAAACAAGAGACCTTTTGCATTTTTTAGTTTTTTGATTGCATTGCATTCATATTTATGAGTACAAAATAACAGGTTTTTTATTTCATTTTGGGGAAAATTTGGTCCCCACAATGTAATTTAAAATTAATCCCCCCCCCCCCACACACACACACACACACACACACATACATACACAGCAGGAGAGGGATCCAGCCACAACACTGAGCTCTTTGTGTTGCTGATGCAGCTTCATCACGACAAGTCAGGGGTGAGAGCATACACAATAACACTGGGAACAAGGGGGCTGAGGAATAGAGTCTTACAGAGGGCTACAGGGTAAACTGTATACCTGCAGTTGCAGTACCAAGGAGATGTCACCTGGAAAATTCTGTCAACTTCAGTTACAATGAAAAGTTGACGTTTTGGAGATACATGGTACACTGGTTACCACCGAGAACACATTCAAGATTTCACAGCATATCTTCACCAATGAGACAGCATTAAACCAAGCAATAATGCCCCCCCCCCAAAAAAAAGAGGGACACCGCCGTACTTGGACATAGGCCCAGAATGGTACCCTGAATGAGGGATTGTGTCAGATGGCAGAACACTGCCAGCTATCCCTCCCGATCACACCACCACTGAAATTATCCCTGAACAGCCCCACTGAACCCCAAAACAATAGCAATAAAAACTAATTTTCTGAAGTTCAGTGGAAAAACATATATGCATTACATATACACATGCATACACACAGACAAACACACGGTTGCATGTCCTTTGAGGCTGTAATACATGTGTACATATTATTTCAATAAACTGTCAGTTCAGGGCTTGCCAAGTGGCACAAATTGTTGCAAGCTGTCCCGGAAGAGTTTTATTAATTGTAAGTTTGGAAAAAAAAAACCTTTTGTTTACTTTTGGAAGTGAAACTGGGGTTGCCTAGGCAACATGCTGAAGCCAAGCATTCTACAAATACAGTGTGGCTTTTGTTTGCTGTGCTACTATTCATAAACTTTGAGGTGGCAAACTTTAGATGAGGGGATGGGGGGGGGGGGGCAGGGTCTTCTGAAGCGTTTGATTTACTTTGAATAAAATACATCCAGTTATCAAAAATAATTTTATGTATCTCAAAAGAAGAAAATGTAAGTTAAGACAGAACTGCAATTTTTAAACACACATGCACAGTCAAGCAGAAAATTGCGTAAGTGCTGTTTCCTCTAGCTATTTTCTGTTCTCCCATGAACAGTTTGCTTGTCATGAACCCAGAGGGAATGACAAAAAAGGAAAGCACAGATGTAGAATAATTGGATTGGTTGCAGTGATTATTTGATAAGCAATACACTCTTCAATCCGATATGTCCCTCTGAATGGATGATGATCTGGGTCACATGAACATGGCCATCAGCACACAGATTCCCATCAAAATGATAACTGCAGTAATTTCCCCACAGTATATCAGGAAGTGCAGGTTAATGAATATCCTTAAAATCAGGTGTCTTAAAGGGACATCTGAGTGTAAACATTTTCACGAACACTCTTCAGTCTTTCACTTGCAACCGGGACACATCATTTCTTATCGCAGTTTGCTGTTCTTTCATACATGCACAAAAACACACACACACACGCCTCGACTAGGGTGTCACAGTGATGTGGACCGATATTACACACTCATAAAAGCAAACAGCACATATTCTGCTTCGCCACTTCCATGCACAGATGTATACAGCTATCCAAAATGCACAACCACAAACATAGCAACACACTGATACCAGTCTACTTTGAAATGCGCTGAAGAGAAGAAAAATACACTTTCTTGCTAGCGATTAACACATTATAGACATGAATGCATCCTTATATGAAGCAGACAATAACCTGTTATAAATGCATTAGTGCTAATTTTGTTGGTGAAAACTAAGATGAAAAATACTTGTCAACATTTTTTTCTGTGACAAAAATGGAACAAAAACTAAATAAAAAGGCACCTTTTATGATAAAAACTAAGACGATGCTTTTAAAATCATTGCTGATGAAAAATAAACCAAACAAAACTGTTACAAATACACCACTGGACAATGAGCAATGTGACGCTCTTTTCAGATCTTTGTATGCACACTGGATAACACTAGTTTGGGTACCATCAGGAAATCATCACGTCAGGCAGAATCCTTCTCCACTCCGCTCTGTTACATGATTCTCATTCTGTTATGTGTGTCTTGCTCTTGTGTGATTCACTCCAACTGCATTTAGTTTTACTCCCTTGTTAGTCCTTGTATAAAAGTGCTCTCCAGTCCATGTCCTTAAAGATTACGTTCAAACCTAATGGCATGCTATAATGACAGTTCTACAGATGTGTGTGCATACATACCTGTATAGACTATTGCTAAACCTGTTAGTTTCATTTGACAGCATGTACTGTAGTTTCAGTTGACTAAATGCATTATGGAGGTATCTACACAAAAACAGCTTCATAGAATGTGTTACCAAGTATACACATAATTAATTTATATAATTATTATTAAAAACGCACTACATGTATAGTGTACAATCTGTTAGCGTTACTCCGTAAAACAGTTTGATTGAATTTTGCACATTTAATACATACCAACAGCACCCGCACATGTGTGTATCTGCATGCTGAGTGATGGGAACTTGGCCCCACCTTGCATTCGCTGGGCCTCTTGCTGCAGTTGAGAACCCCGCAGAGATAAATCTACACATTAAACACCACCTGCTCCTGCTATATAAAACAGGCCTGCGTCACGACCTCCCCGCATGAAGCAGGCAGGCAAGCAGCAAGACAGATGAATGCTCTAACCTCAGTTTTTACATTCAGATGCTGCTCCTTTCTCAGTGTGCTTTTCATAAAAACAAACTACCTCTAGTTAAACTAGCTCTCTACAGCATGGCGAATATGTTGTACACGTAACTCTGTATGTTGAAACACCAAAACAATAGTAGCAGAAAACAAAACAATATTATGGATGCATTTCTAACAGGTCTGATGCATTATAATTGTAGACAGACCTCTTGAACACTGTTCCTTATCACAAGCTTCTTGATGAAATCAACTTTGACCTTTGTTAAATCACAGATTGGAAATAAAACTAGTTTTAGCACAGTTTCACACTTCTTGTTCCAAAAGAAGAGAATGAACAATATTTTGCTTTTTTTAATCAACACTTGCATGCATCTATGTCATCTATCTACAATCTACATATGTTTGCTTTGTAAACAGCATCATTCAGAATGAGGCACGACACACGCTGTTCAGGAACATACATAATTTTATCAATTTATGCAGTTTTTTCTTCAATTATTGACATAATACTAAAACTTCAGAAGTTCAGCCTCCCTTGCTTCAATCATTACTTCACATTCAGTAAATTTATAGGCTAAATAACTGACATAATGAAAAATACAGTAAAGGCAAAAGAATCTGCGGCTGTAAGGCAGGTTGTTTTTTACTAGTCCCACAAATCTCACGGTGCATGTAAATAATGCCCTTTTGAAGAAAAATTTAAAGAGACTTTTCTGATGCATCTGAACAAGGATTCACAAGAGATTCCACTAATTAAGATCAAATCTTTTAATGCATGATTTATGAACAACAGTCGATGGGCATACACACTGTCTGCTGGGAAACTACATAAAATTCAAAAGGTATGGGAAATGAAGAAAAGCATCCATCAAAACAGAATGTGCCCAAAGACTAGATTTAAATCCATTGAAACGAGAAGAGTGCAAGAGGCAAGTGGTGCTTTGATTGGGGCATCAGATATGGACAGATTAACTTTGATTTATTCAAGCTGTCAGAAATTGCAGAGATGCAATCCTGTCAAAAGGAATGTTGACACATCCTTCGAGGGGATTTGGAAAACTACCGGTGCAAACACCTGATGTTTTATGGTGAGGTATACAGTACTCTCTAAATAACCATGTGAAATTAAGAACATGACACCAAAACTCACAGAAGTCGCAATATGAAAATAAAGATATATCCTGAAAATTATATTTTATTATATTAAAATTATATATTTTATAAAATTACTATTAGTAAAATTATTATTATTAGACACTTTGCAATTGGCTGGAAATGCTGAACAGAAACAAGAGAAAGTGGGGTAGTTGACATAGAATCTGTCAAAAATTGCTTTAAATTCCTCTTTTGAAAGACAGAACAGAGTCTTTCAACATGGAAGTTAAAAGAAAAAGAAATTGTGTATTATAACTTTAAAAAATGACTAATTGTGAGGTCAATATTCCAGAGAAAATTAGTTTTGACCTTGACTGTAACCTTTTGCAATTTTGAAATGAAAATGTGAGAGGAAATGCTAAGAATAGTTGTTTCTTGTCATGATGTTGTTTCCAGTTGTGAAGGCGGTTATTAATTTTATTTCTTTATGATTCACAATCTGCTCTTCTGAAATATGCCATATGCTCAACGCAATTCAAGGATGACGAGTGTCAGAATCAGTACAATAAAAATGGCCTAAATGAGCCTGATTTACCGCCTGTGCCTTCTAGGGGCCTGGGCTGCTCCTCACTCATGATAAAATCCCCCAGCCTTCGCAAATAACATCCTACCAGCCGAAGGACCTCCAAATTCCCCGTTCTCAATCAATCCAGTGTTAGCTAGATAAAAAAAGATGTGTGCGGCTAGAGCATAGAGAAAAAATTGATAACAAACAAGCAACGGAGTACATATTTATTAGGGGAAGAGGGAATGGAATCAAAATCACAGCCTCAAATCAGTTTGTTTTAATCATGAACAAACATATTGACTTAATGCATTATGGCCTGTTTTATCTATCACTAATAAAAATTCATTGAGACAAGGCGCATATCGGGAAGGATTTAAAGCAAAAGAGGAAATGCTCTTTCTTCTGCTCACTTTCCTTTTTTTTACCTTTCATAATTCCGAGTTCGCACCCGAAGGACATCCATGTCTGTCAGAAACCTCAAATATAAACAAATGCAGGCATTTCTTATTCATTTCACTCCTGTCTATTTGCTACCGACTCTCACCACTTTTGTTTCAGCTCATCTTCATAGATCTTTGTTCCTATATGAAATCACACTAGATGAAATGTGATAAAAGGAGCTTTGTGAAATTCACAAGGTAAGAATGGGAAGGTGAGACAGCAAGGGCAGCTTTGGGGAGTTTTAATAAACCCTCTAATTTGATGACATTCTCTATGAGAGTAGAAGTCTTGCCCTGAGTATTGTACCATAGCACTGACCTTGTAAAGATGCTGTCTCTGCTCCACTGACATCATAAGCTCATGGCTGTCCGTCACTGTGGATTCCATGTCTGTCAGCCAATCCCAGAGGTCTTGGTACTCCAATTCAAAGTCTGAAAGGCTGCAGAAAAAAAAAACAAACACTATAGCATACTACACAGAAAACAATGCTTCTACATCTACTATTCACCATCTTCCTGAACTATATTCCTCATAAAACAAAGGACCAAAAGATATATTGTTGATTCCCATTAGAATTTTGTAAGGCAGTACTTTTGTCTGACTTCATACAGAGAAAAAGTAACAGATGATTTATGCATTGCGGTCATGCCTTTCTCTTTGCCGCATCCAGTACACTGACATTGCAGACTTCGAACAGCTGGATTAGACAGTGCATTTATTCTGGCCCAAAAATAACACGAAAATAAATTCAATGCTTAAACATTTTCCACAGACAATTTGAGTAATATTGTGGCCTCATGCCTATGAGGTTGTGGATTTTTTCCCCACCTTTGCCCTGTGTAGAATTTGCATGTTTACCTGAGCTTCTGTGGGTTTCCCTAGGGTGTAGCTGCATGTGTATCTCTAAAACACCCTGGTTGAGTGTATGTGCGCCTCATAGTGCAGTTATGCAGAATGTGCCCTGCCTCATGGCCAGTACTTCCTTGGATGAGCTCTAGGCTAATGGCGACCCTGAATTAGTTAAACAGCTATAGATAGTGTCACAAGACGCAAGATGGACTCAAAGGTAGGCGTTTGGCGAACAAAAAGGGGTTTGTTGAACTAAAAGGGAATAAGGAACCAAACAAAATCAAGAAGGGTAAAAACACGAAGGCTGGTATGGGGACGGACACAGGCAGACATGAGAGGCATCAATGACCGCACTGGGGCTGATGAGACAAACAGGAACTTAAATACAAAGGCAAATGAGGGGTAACTTGCAACAGGCATGGCTCATTGGTGCCACGTTAGGGATGAGATAAGAGGGTCAGGTGGACAAGACGGGAAGGCGATAACAGTACCCCCTGTGAGAAACAAGGAGGACGAACAGGGGAGGGTACCAAGGGGATCAAACGCAAGGGTGGACACACAGGGCCAGAGTCATATGAGTCACCGAATGTGACAGGGCGCAGCCGGACTGACAGGGTGGGTACATGTGACAAACACCACACAAGATCAGAGGGGCACACTGAACAGAATAGGACACACAGCACAACAATAGGCATGGAACAGGCAAAGGCCAGACCAGGAACCAAAAGTAACTCAGGAAAGACCAACATTAAACAGAACCACAGATAAAACAGACCAAACATGGGAACCAACCAGGGACCATGGATCAGGGACCAGAGAGATAAATGCCAGATATCAACAGAGACCAGAGAGCAGGAGAGACAGGGACAGAGACAAACTGAACACAGCACATCTGTGAGATACCATATGGACAAAACCCAGGACACGGGACAAGACACATGACAAAGGGCATGAAATAGAATAAAGGGAAATCCAGGGACAGAAGAGAGGACACTCAAGACCTAGAAGGACAAGGACACAAACAAGGTAAAGGAACTACAGGGCCAGGGATGGAAACACAGGCTAGGACAAAAACCAAGGGAGGACTGGGAAACAGGACCAGGACCAAAGCATGCTGGGTTCTGGTCTCATGCGTGTGGAGTTTGCATGTTCTCCCCGTGTCGTCGTGGGGTTTCCTCCGGGTACTCCGGTTTCCCCCCACAGTCCAAAA
>JABFEA020000029.1:5832243-5846583 GCA_019775915.2 Cyphomyrus plagiostoma
ATCCCAGATATTTTACTGACTTGATGCTATACTCTGACTAAAAAGTGTTCCTTTAATTTTTTTGAGCAGTGTATAAAAAGATAGATATCATACAACTGCAATTCATTTAATTATTATTTTTTTGAACTATTGACTTTTTCTTGAGCTGGAAGTAATGAGTCATTTTAACGTTTTAATATTCACATGGCGGTCTCATGGGATGTAATATTAACTACTACAGTAAAACTTTAAATGCACTGTGTTTTTGACAATGGTTCCACATGCTAAAGCACCTTTGGTGGCTTGGGGTGTACTAATCATCCAGCTGTGTTTATCAAAAATAGAACTACACCCTTCTTGTACTCTATCGAGAAGGATATGGTTATACGTCAGCACTGAGTAATCTTGGAACTCCCTAACTAAAATGTAAGGCTTTGACTTGTTTATTTACCATACTGTGTGAGTGCTCAACTTAGGGCTGAGAGGGAAAGTTCACTGCTACCATCAGTGCCCAAAGTGACCTACTTCTAAAGAAAGAAATCCTTTCATAAATGGCATTAAGCGCCACCCAAAATGTCTACCAAAAATGTGAAGCTCTGCAAGGTTGGCTATCATTTGCTATGAGCATCCATTCACCCTGTTTATTCTTATATGCAGACGGCAGCTTGGGAGACAGGCATCGCTTATTCACATTTCAAACAGAATCATTCAAACCTGCACTTGCAGTGTCAAAACACTACTGCCTTTACACTGCTAATGCACACTGAAATCAATATAAATGTTGATCATTTGATGAATACTTACTTCTATCTCAAGTGTGTCTCTGTAGATGCTTGGAAGGGGCTCTATTTGAAAATTTGCTGAATCAAGTAAATTTAGGCTTTTTGTGTGTGTGCCAGCTCTAATTTACAAAACCACAGCAACGTTCTTGGCATAAATGTCTCTAGGGACTTGTGTGTTGGTTGGAACTGTCAATCAGCCGCAAAAGAGAGATGTCATCATTTGCATTTCCCTTTCTCTTCAGTTCACACATGAATGTTTTGAGCATTTTAAAGCTCCTGATATCAAACCAGAGAATAACAAAATGTAAACATCAATAATTTATACACACACATCTAAGATCTGCCCCTTGCCCTATACTCTTTGAGCAACATCAACAAAACCAATGGGCAAAAATCTACCTCTAATTATCACGCACCTAGTACATAAAACATAAAACAGGACCAACTGAATAAAGGAGACAAAAGAACTTTCACAGTTTTTTCAGACTGTAGTTCATTTTCTCTCAGAATATAAACCTAATTTGACCGTGATGCCACATTAGTAACCTGGATATGAAAGTCAGAGCGAACAGTTTTAGCTCTCTAAAACATATGAGATGTCACTCCGCATGGAACTGGTGTAATAGAGTTGGTATTTCACTGCACTATAGACAGAATATTTGTGCAACTTTCAAGATAATATAAACTAATTTAGTTTCGGAGAACCTATTTTTTAAACACAAAATATTTGGTCGACAAAAATGCATTTTTACTGCAATGCGTTTATTTAATAAGTGTGGAATCCCAAAAAAAGTTGTGGAAGACTACCAGAGTTGCATCAGATTCAGTGACCAGTCTTTTAGGCGTTTTTTTCCCCACCCTTCTTCTTTTTCATTCACATATATCTGGCATTTAGTACTCCAGCTCTTTGGAAATTTGTGGTGAATGTTGTATGTAACTAAAAGGCTGTTACTTTAGGGGCTCTATTTTAATGATCTAAAGCATGCAGTCTGAAATGCATGGTGCGAGTTTTTTTAGGGCGTGACTAACCCACTTTTACTATTTTAATGGTGGGAAAATAGTCGCAGCACCAGGCTGATGGCCCAATAGGGTTATACTAAGTCTCATAATTAGTCGTGGGCATGTTTGGGACATAACACCCAATGTCATCCATTTGCGTAGTCACACTACCATATGTCATTGCAGTTCTACCCCAACAGTTACTGACCAGCAGTTTCAGTATGTAAGTTTCGAGGCTCTAAACTACTCCCACACTGACAAGGCAGCACAGCGTCTCAGGTAGTTCGAGCCAGGAGTTACTTTCTAACTTTGTTTATCAATAATAGGAATGTTGGCCAACAAAGCAGAAACTCATGCTGCTCCTCCACAGTTTAAATTCAATGTATGGAGGAACTTTGGCTTTCAAAATTTAAACGATAACCTGGTATGGCATGTAATTAGTCTCAAAACACACACACATAAAAAACACACATGCATATGCGCTCACCAGCATGAAAACCCATCCTCTTTACGCCCTTGCATCTGCACAACACTCACTTGCTTGCTCGGCGTTAAATTAGTCTCAGGACCTGAACTACACGTACACATATGAGGCATCAATCCGGACAAAACTGAGCAAAAATTGTGAGAGGAAAAGAATGTATGGTTGCATTTGATTATCTTCGTGAAGTTGAAAATTTCGAGTTACGTCATGTCACATCTGTCTCCCGTTCAAGCTACACATCTCGGAACAAACATGTCTGCCTCCACGGATATGCTTTTCTTTTTGTTGTCTGAGCACAAAAAAGTTAATGGAAGGACTATTTAAAAGGTTTGTAAATTAGTTTCGAAGCAATTTTCTTCTTTTTCGAGAGGCAAACAAATCCAAAACACTAAGTATTCAAATCATATTAAAAGCTTTTTAGTAGATTTATAGTGGCAATACTTATAGTATGCATAATTATAATTATAGTATGCAAATACTGATATTGCATACTATAATATTTCATACTGTTTTTGTTCATGATATGGTGTTCTCTAAATAGACCACATGCAAATACCTTTCTAATTATTACACTACTGACTGTGTAACCCACTATGTTGAAATGACAACAAAGGGGAATCTCGTACAACAAAATTCTCTCCGACATCAACATTGGAAAAGGGGCGTATTTTCAAAAGGAAGTGACGTTTTCAACAAATTTTCATGACATTTGTCTCCAACTTACTACTCAGAGAGAGACATTCGAATGCAGGACTAGATCCAATGTATGGAGGAACTTTGGCTTTCAAAATATAAACGGTAGAGGTATGGCATGTAACTGATCTCAAAACCTGTGCACATAAAAACTACACGCGCCTATGTGATTGCCAGCAGAAAACCCATCCTTTCTACATGCTTGTGTCTGCACAACACTCGCTCACTCTGCGTTAGTCTCAGAATCTGAATCATATGCACGTACAGTATATGAGGCACCAAACTGGACAAAAGGCAAGCAATAATTGTGAGAAGAAACAATATGTATGTACGCAAGAGATGTTGACAGTGCACGTGAGCAAACACATTACCGCGCAAGAGATGTTGAAGGTATGCATGAGCAAACAAAAGTGTGCGAGTTCAAAATAATCTATAAATAAATAAATGGAAAAATATATATTTCAGTAACCTAATTGTGTCCTGTTATTTTAAATTATTTCATAAAAGGTATTATATTTCGTATAACATTTGTCTTCTACCTATAATCTTTAATTTGTACTTTGCAATATTGTGGTGATTTTCATTATAGTTATTATTAAAAATATAATTTTACATAACGAAAATATGATTAAATAATTCAAATTATATATAACAATCAAGTTAAACTTTTCACATTGATTTAATTGTAAATGATAGCATTTTATATGGGAGTTTTTTTGCAGAAACTAAAATGAAAATGATAAAAATGAATATATGAACACATTCATCTTCAACATCTTAAGACTTTGGGACCATTAAAGCCTCCATACTACTGGTTGACATCATATACTCGCCCCATTCTGACACAGGATCGAGATACTTTTGGCTGTACGCATACCTGTGTTATGGTCATGTGTGCTCCACGTCTTGGTTATGCTTGGTTATGCAAACATATATGTCAAATATATATTTAAACATACTACAGTGGAAAAAGTTATCACGTTGATCAGTATAAGGGGATAGTCATTCGAACAAATTTTCAGGTATTTTGACATTTCTATATTTATTAACTGAATATTAGCTAATAAAACGGGCAGTATATTTTTACGGAATTACTCAAAAATTAAAGGACACATTTAGTTATTGAAATATTTATTCATTATTTATTTATATATGTTAATTTATCTCATTTTGGAATTCCACAAAACTCATCCTCTGTCTAGCACAATAACTTGGTCTCTCCTGCACTATCATTATCTTTCGTGTATATTCGTTTGTTCACACGCAGTAGTCGTTTACTTGTGTGCACCTTGACATTTCTGGTGCGATAAGTCATATGCTTGTGCACACTTTCAACATCTCTCGCGTAAATTCATTCGCTCTGTGATTTTCACCAGGCTTTTGTCCAGTCTGGTGCCTCATATTTAAGAGTACTTTAACACTGAGCGAGCGAGTGTTGTGCAGACTTGAGTGCATAAAGAGAATGGGTTCTCTACTGGCCAGTGCATATGCCTGTCATGACCTGCTCATTCAGTCCTCTCGTGTGCCACGCTCCCTCATTAACCTCACGTGCAGTCCTAATTGTTATCAGCTGTTTCTTGTTATTCTCATTAAGTCCTGTGTATTTCAGTCCACGTTTGGGTATGTTTCCCCAGTCTTGTCATAGAAATTTTCACCGTGTTTATCTGCTTTGGCTGCAAAAAAACCCTTGTTTTGGATTTCCGTCTGCCTGACTCTGATTCTCGGCTCCCTGCTCGCTCGCTGTACGCACTACAGTATGACAGGATTCCATAAGAACATGCCTTGCATCGGTGAGGCAGACTACCTGGATCTCACCGACAAAGTGCTCTACTGGCTTCAGCAGCTCGACATCTGGGAGGATCCCACTGCCCAAGCCCTAGCTAACAGGAGCAAGGACATCCAAGAAGACATGCCTGGCGATGCGCACCAAGCAAGCGAAGTGTGCAAAAACCTCCAGTGGTTTAGAGAATGGGCGGCAGAATCGATCATGTGGCAGGTAGCCTTCGACAGCGGACCTCACAGTCTGTTGTCCGAAGCAGCCCTGGTTTCATTGAAAGCAGGGAGAAGACAGAGACGGCGGAATACCCAGAAGTAGGAGGACGCGCCGGGGATCTTCCTTTGGTCAACCTTGGTCTCTGTTGCTTCTCCTACCAATTGTCGGGAGACGCCCCTCCAGATTCTGGACCCGGCGGTGTTCACCCCTGACATTACTGCCGCCACTTCACATCAGCCATCTGCCGCGTTGCTGCCTAAATTAACAGCACACCCCTTGACTGGGACTCGCCTGGCTCTTAAAGGGGCCAGGTCAGTATGGGATGCTATCCTGCAGGTCCCACAGGTCCTTTAAGGTTCACACCTGCTGTTAAGGTGCGAACTCCAGCTCAACCCCCCGCAGTTCCTGCATTAATGGTCGATGCGTCTCCCTCCACTGTTCCTGATCTGCTCAACCTACCTGTACCTGCTCTGGCCTCTGGCTAACCTGCCTGCAGAAGCCCGCATTGCTGCCACTTCCCCCGAGAGGAAGCTGGAAGCTCGTCTGCTCGCTGCTTCGTCCCTGACTGGGATATTTTTTACCCTCCAGGGTCTTTTCTGGAGGGTGATGGAGGATTCCCCAGTGTCAGACTCCCCAGAGGCTGCCCGAGTGTGTGCTCAGCTGCAAGGGGAGTTTGCAGCATTCACCCCAACTTCACCACCATGCGAGCTGGACAGGATAGCAGAGAACTTGAGGAGGCTGCCCCGTTTAAGGACGGACCATGCGCCCCCGATGGGGGGGGGGGGTTGCTGCGCCTGAGGTGTCCCTGCTGCTGCTGCTATCCTGGAGGCCACACCTGCATCTGAGGTTCTTGTACTCCTGCCACCACCACCCAAGGTTCCTGCGCCTCCGCAGCCCGAGGTTCCTGCACCTCCACTGCCCGAGGTCCTTGCGCCAACGGTTCCTTCTGCGATGCCACCCGAGTTCCCTGCTGCACCACCAGTTGATGCTCCATCCTCCACTGTACGTGACCTGCTCATACCTGATGTGCCTGACCTGCCTGTACTTGATGTTCCGGCTCCACCCATCCCTGCTCCGCCCACAGAGGCTCTGGATCCAGTCCCCCCGGTTCATAACCCAGCTCCCGCCACACCAGCTCTCGTGACACTAGTCCCAGTCCTGAGGAGGTCCTGGACTATCCAACCTCCACTCCTTCCCTATTGTAAGAGGACGAGCTCAAATCGGACCCCTCAGGGATTTCCCTGATGCCCCCCACAGCAGGACAGATCCTGGCCAGGTTCTCCTGCTTGGCTGTTTCTTGTGCTCCCCCAGACTCCTGCTCGGCGGTCGCCTGCGGGTCCCCTCCGATGACTCATTGGCCACCTTTGGCCCTGCCTATGGTGCCTTGTCAGTCGCCTGCGGGTCCCTCCACTCCAACTGGTCAGTCTGCTACACCTTCGGCAGCTGTGTCTGTGCCGTCGCCTGTTGCGGCTTCACCTTCCTCCTCGCCTGCGCTGAGATCCCCTCCAACTTCCTCCTTACCTCCCCTGGAGCCCCCTTTGACTGCCTCCTCACCTTCTCTGTCTGTCTCTTCACCTCCCCTCCTGCTCCTACCACACTGTCGCTGAGGGTCCCTCCGGTTGTGGCCTCGAGGTCACCTGCTGCCTCTGCGGTTTCCACCACTCGTCCGTTGTTCCCTGTCCTTTCCCTTCCAGCCTCCTATGTCTGCTCCTCGTCCCTCTGTGTCTCCTATGTTCACTCCTGGTCCTTTTGTTCCTCCTGTTGGTGTTTCACCTGTCTCTATGCTCCTATGCCTGTCTGCGTTCTATGTGGTTGTCCTGTTTCTAGTCTCTGTGCCTGTTCTATGTGTCTGTCCTCTGTTTCTGGTACCCATCAATGGTCGTGTTTTCTTTTCCAGGTTTCCAGTCGCCAGTCCTGTCTCTTCGTTCGCCTGGAGCGCACCCGGTGTGCATGCTTTTGAGGGGGGGGGGTTCTGCCATAACCTGTTCGTTCGGTCCTCTTGTGTGACACGCCCCCTCATTAATGACACATGCAATCCAAATTGTTATCAGCTGTTTCTTATTATTCCCATTGAGTCCTGTGTATTTCACTCCGTGGTCGAGTACATTTCCCCAGTCCTATCATAGTAGTTTTCATCGTGTTTATGCGCTTTGCCTGCAATAAACCCCATATTTTGGATTTCTGTTTGCCTGACCCTGATTCTCCGCTCCCTGCTCGCTTGCCCTACACACGATCATTATAATGCATGCATGGCTGTTACATGTGCTGGTTTTACACAAATGGTATGTTCACACTAGGGAGGCCAAAAAACACGATGAAAAGCACGATGTGTGGTACTGAGGTTATTTCTTTTTTCACATGTGTTATGTGAACGAATCTTCTGTTTTTCCCAACACGAGGGACAATCATGTACAATCATAGAAATGGTTAATACAGCACAACATACAAAACGTATAAAGAGGCACAAATATGTGGACAAACAAGGGATAGAAACACATGAGAAAAAGTTTTAAAACGTAGTACAACACTTTGTGCTTTACATTACATTTTTTGGCTTCCCTAGTGTGAACATACCGTAACGTTCTACCAAATCACAGAATCCACACAATGAACATACATTGTGGGAATGAGCCAAATGTAGACTCCATAAAAAGGACTTGGACATGAGCCATGCCGTATGTAAAATTTGTCCTGGGAAAGTTAAGTATTGTGGTAATATGATGGACATACAGACACATGTTACTAGACATCATCCTGAGATTGACATGGTAGCAGAGAAACATAAAAGCTCAGTGGAGTTTATGCCAGGACAGCAGCAAATGTATTTATATTAACTTCTAAATTTAAGTTGAAATTTATACTGTTGTATTTGAAGTGGTTTTGCATTCTCTAAATGCTGCTTTTGGTTTTTTTAAGAGGAAAATTATTTGGAGTGTGCTGTTTACTCATGTTCAGTTCAGCTGTGCAGCTATTGAATAAAGCTTTATTCAATAGCGCTATGACTCAACTTTTTTTTTTAAAGTTCAAAGTTTTAACGTTTTTAAAAGAAAAAAAATGTGGTATGGAATTGGGATATTGATATACTTAGTGACAAAAAAGTTAAGCACCCAGAAGTAATGGTCCAATTTGAATGTAATCTGGTACACGTGCACACCAGCGAAGGGTATGTAAATGATTCGATTTGCAAGGAGCTGGCACCAGAGACAGAGGATCCCTGGTAGACATATTAGACAGCATTACCAGCACTTGGAGTTTGATAGGGGTCACATTGTGGGTTTGCATGAGGCCGGTAGTCATATCGTGCAATTGCATGTGGGGGATACTGATATCACAGTCACCCGATGTTGGGACCAATGGGCATGTAAGGGCACCCACACTCGTTGTGAAGGTTCCAGTAACCCAAAACAGACCACACCGAGGGATGATCGGTGTATTGTGCGCCAAGATTTACAGATCCCCAAGACATCTGCGCCTGCCATCCAGACACAGGTATTGGGCTCTCTACAACACCCTGTGTCATTCTGCACCATGCCTCGATGATTGGCATCAGCTGGATTATGGGTTCACTATCCCATGCGTAGGTAGCCATTAACATCAGCGTAGAGATGGCTGCGTTTGGAAGCATGATGATGAGTGGTATAATACCATGTTCAGTGACGGATCTTGGTTCTACATTACCATGGATGACTAATGTGTGTGCGTATGGCAGCAGCAAGGAGAGAGGACGATTCTGCCAATGTTGTGGAGAGACACCCCGGCATCAGTCCTAGTATTACAGTGTGGGAATCCATAGGGTATGACTTCAGGTCATCTCAGTTAGTTATTCAGAGGACCCTGGCGGCACACTGGTGTGTATCATCAGTGATATCCTGTGTCCGCATCTTTTAACCCTCCTGAGACGGCAACCTGGTGCAGTCTTTCAGCAAGACAATGCCCGTCCACACATGGCACGTGTGTCTATGAACTGCCTGTGTCATGTTGAGGTCCTCCCAAATCTAGCCAGTCCCCCCCATCTTCCCCAGTCTAACTCAGACCCAGTGCCAACTTGCAGGATCTCGAAGACCAGTTACAACAGCTGTGGGCTGACTTGCTACAGGAGAGGATATAATGTCTGTACGACTCCCTTCTGTCCCTTATCGCTGTACGTATCCAGGCCCGGGGGGGGCCATGCCCTACTGACATGGGACCAGCAATGTGCCCAAACTGCCAACTCTGTTGTCTGTTTGGTCTGATATTATAATCATTGCAATACAGTCAAATGACCTTTCACCACGTGATTCATTCATTCATTTCGTCTGGGTGCTTAACTTTTTTGTCACTAAGTGTAGAATCGCAATACTTACAGAATAACAATACATATGGAATCGGCACCTAGGAATCGTGATAATATCTTTTTGGGAGGTGACTGGTGATTCCCATCCCTACAGATCACAATGTGAAACATCATGAATGTGCACATCAAGATATTTTAAGAAATCTGTCTAAATGGTTTGTCCCTGGATCTTCAGCCAGCAGAGCTGCATGACACTTATGGTTTATTTGTATAGTTGCAAGTGTTTAATGTAAAATGATTGAATCTTTTGTAAAATGTTTTCTCCCACTCCTGCCTTCATCTTATAAGTCTCACCCAGTTCCCACCCACAAAGGAATGTTTTATTTGACTATGGTTATTTCAAACATAAAGAGAAGTCTGTAGCCTCAACAAATAGGATAAGTTCAACATTTAACAGTTAAAGCAGGTTACATTTTTTACAAAATTGTAGGTTAATTATACACAATTATCGGTATGTTTTACCTGCAACAATGTTTGCGATAACAGGTAATAGATCTACAAAAAATGCTTGTTTTTGTGTTGTTTCAGATTTTAGTGTACTTTTCACTTTTGATTTGCTTGCACTTGCAGTGAATTTCAGTATAGTCTGACCAGTCATAGTCTCAAAACATAAGACACGTTACCCTGAATTGTCAGACATGTATGATAGCACTTTGTTGCATTTGTCCCAACAGGCAAAAGGCAAGTGGTTCCCATTGTGGTTATTTACAATAACAATGACTGCCAAATATCTTATTTCCCCTTAATTAATATTACATTAGGTAGATAAATAGTTCTACATTCACCTTTCCTTAAGCAGATACTTGCATCCATGAGCGTTAAAGATATTCATGTCGGCTCTGCCATCATTAGCTGAGTGCTCATGAGAGTGACGAGAGACTTTCAAAATGCTAGTGTCCTTCTGAAATTTCCAGAATAGGGTGGCTGTGTAAAAACCCCATTAGGCATAGCAGCCTATTTCTTTAATTCAGTGAAAAATTGAATGTAACTTCCTGTTCACTCACAAACATAAATAATAGTTTGATAAAATAACAAAAAACACATCTGAGCAACAATTATTTATCTTAATTCTTTTCCTGCTCCTAAAAGTTAATGCAGACCTCTGCTTTGGTGGAATCCTGTTGTGCTGTAGTCATGGCAAAAAGTTTTCGGAATGACAAGTTTTGGTTTTCACAAAGTTTGCTGCTTCAGTGGTTGTAGATCTTTTTTGTCAGATGTCTGTATGGTATACAGAAGTAGAATTACAAGCATTTAATAAGTGTCTTTTATTGACAATTACATTATGTTTATGCAAAGAGTCAATATTTGCAGTTTTGGCCCTTATTTTTCAAGACTTCTGCAATTCGCCCTGGAATGTCGTTGATCAACTTCTGGGCCAAATCCTGAATGATAGCAGCCCATTCTTGCATAATCGATGCTTGGAGTTTGTTAGAATTTGTGGGTTTTTGTTTGTCCACGTGCCTCTTGAGGATTGACCACAAATTCTAAATGGGATTAATGTCTGGGGAGTTTCCTGGCCATGGACCCAAAATGTTGGCGTTTTGTTCCTCGAGCCACTTAGTTATCAATTCTGCCTTATGGCATGGTGCTCCATCATGCTGGAAAATGCATTGTTCACCACCAAACTGTTCTTGAGACTGCTCTCAGAGGATGTTTTGGTACCATTCTTTATTCATGGCTGAGTTCTCAGGCAAAATTGTGAGTGAGCCCACTGCCCTGGCTGAGAAGCAACTTTAGATGCTGTACTGTTGGCATGACACTAAACTCATGGTAGTGCTTACCTTTTCTTTTCCAGACAATCTTTTTTCCCGATGCACCAAACAATCAGAAAAGGGATTAATCAGAGATAATTACTTTACTTCAGTCCTCAGCAGTCTAATACCTGTACCTTTTGCAGAATATCAGTCTGTCCTTGATGTTTTTCTTGGAGAGAAGTGACTTCTTTGCCCATTTTGACACCAGGCCATCCTCCAGAAGTCTTCACTTCATTGTCCATGCAGATGCACTCACACCTGCCTGCTGCCATTCCTGACCAAGCTCTGCACTGGTGGTGCCCCGATCCTGCAGCTGAAACAACTTCAGGAGATGGTCCTGGCACTTGTTGGACTTCCTTGGGTGCCCTGATGCCTTCTTCACAAGAACTTCCTAGAAGTTCTTGATGGTTGTTTTAGATGCAATTGTACTAGCAGCATCTTTGCCCAGGAAGCCCCTTTTCCGTATAGCGGTGGTGACCGCATGTGTTTCCTTGCAGGTAACCATGGTTAACAGAGGAAGAACAATGATTTCAGGCACCACACTCCTTTTAAAGCATCCAGTCTGCTATTCTAACTCAATCAGCATAACAGAGTGATCTCCAGCCTTGTCCTCATCAACACTCTCACCTGTATTCATGAATGAATCACTGAAATTATGTCAGCAGGTCCATTTGAGGGAAGGTTGAAATGCAGTGAAAATGGGTTCTTTGGGATTAAGTTCATTTTCATAGCAAAGAGGGACTTTGCAATTAATTGCAATTCATCTGATCACTCTTCATAATATTCTGGAGTAAATGCAAATTTCCATAATAAAGACTGAGGCAGCAGACTTTGTGAAAATTGATATTTGTGTCATTCTCAAAAACTTTTGGCCACAACTATACATGGTCTCTGTAGATGTTTCACGTCATGCATGAATTGATCTGTTTCTTCTGCAGAGAAGCAATTCTACTACCAGGAAAATCCACTGTTTCAATAGCAATTTACTAAGGGGCTGGTGCACCAGGCTTTTCAAGGGGATTTATTCAATTAATTAATTAATTAATTAAGAATAACCACCAAGCAGAGACTGATGATTGACATTGCTGGTCTTGGAAATTGCTTTATAGTTTTCTAGTCTTATCTTTTTGGTACTTTTGGAAAAAAATGGTAACTGCTGGTATATTTTGAGGATTACTATAGAAAGGTTAAAAGAAACTGAAGTCATGACAGCTAAATCACAATGTGCAACCAAAAATCATAAATCAGGACCAGAGAAATTTGGTAATGCTTGTACTTTGAAAACACAGTTGTTCCCCTCTAAGAAAGTTAACTTTCAGTAGTCCTCCTGTTAATGTTTACAATATAGATGGGTAGAAGGACCTTAAGAAAGATTTTTTTAGATGTAATTTTCGGCTCAGCTGGTTGACATATGGTTCAAATAAAACCAAAGAGCAAATTTATATGAATCTTTAGAAAATCAAAACAGAATTGCTTAATGCTCTGTTTTTCTTTCTTCAGGGAACAAAAATGCACAAAAATAATCCAAAAAGAATTTTGTGGATGCCATGCAAGCAGGATACAAGCTTCATTTAAACCAGCTGAGGAGTAATATAAATTACAAGAAGAAAGATGTCTCTAGTGAACACTAGTCAGGTTGGGAATGGTCGATGTTGGAACTAGAAATTCTTCTTAAATTGCATATTTATGGAATATGACATAACATATCTTTTATTTATTTTTTGTGTCTTTTCGGAATGCTGGCAGCATCATTGTAAATTGAAAACTGTAGGGAGTTGTACCTCCACCTGTGCTGCACTACTTGGGTTCAAAAAACCCAGTACATGTGCCGACTTGTTTGAAATTTCTCCCATCAGGGTAGTTCTGATGTGCCATGGCTAGATCAGACAGGAGAGAATGCATGCTCAGAAAATAAATTTAACCATGCTTTTGTGGACCGAAAGGGAGCCGTGAACAGTAAACAACTCTGTCACAGGATCTTATAAATTCACACTCTCCACAGAAGGTCTACAACTCCCCAAACTGCTCTCCAGACAGGCCGGTCAGTACAGAGTGAAATCTTAAGTTAATCTGCTTCAACCTCATGACATGAAATACTGATTCCTATAACAGGTAACGGGAGAATGTTTGTATACTGCATAATATCACAAGTATTTTCCATCATGTCAATTCAATTTAAAACATATATTAAAGAGGGATTCCAAAAGAGCAGAGCCCTTTGAAGGAACCATGAAACTTATTCTTAAACTATTATCTTGAAAACACTGGCTATAAACTCTGGGTTTAGTAAGTCGTATTATCTCTTGGACATGAAATTTTAGATTTTATTGGCAAAAATGATGATGTTATCATTGGAGCCATGAGTGGGAAAGGTTGGTCTTCCTTCTGAAATCTCTAAGAACTGTATCAAAAGTCTACTGAAAAAATAGTGACTTGAATGACCTTGAATGATGCATTTTGCAAAACAAAACTGAAGGACCCCTAAGAAAAAGGGACAAACTGGGGATGAAATGATTGACTCGTAGTATGTCTTGCAGGACGACACGCTGTGCTACGCTCCTCACTGGCCACACACACAGAACTGTAGGAGTCAACAGCCTTTTTCCTTATCTCTAGTGATGTAGTGTATAATTCACCTGCAATAATAGCAGGATGAAACACTGAAAAGAAATTAACATTGTGAGAAGCATCAGTAGAGCATCAGGCCGAGCATGGCAGCTGAGATATAATGACCCATGTAGAACCTGTTACTCTGACAGGTCTTCTTGTTTCTAGAGGTGCTCTCTGATGAAAGGGGGGGGGAGGCGACAGCACAGAACTTGACCTAGTGACTGCACTAATTTTCCTTTGGCAAAATCTTCATTTGAAAAGAATAAAGGATTCAAGGGGAAGCAGGGAGGGGCGTGCCCCGCAAATAATATGTTTGCCCCCCCATGCCCTCCCTAAATATAATACGTATGGGTCTGAAATAAATGTATTATTATTATTACTATTTACATTATTATATGTGGGCCAAAATTTGGTCCACTGGGAAGAGGCGAAATGCAAACGAAAGCATAATTTCTTGACGGCCCTGTGTGGATGAGACACTTCAGTAGGTGAAAAACGCAGTTAATGACAGAAAAAAAAAATCAAGATTGTGGAAGTCAGACAGTTTAAACAAGAAATCACAGTGAGTTAAATATTTGTAAAAACAGTCAATAAATGCATAAATAATTAATTGGTTTTCAAAATTGTCTTTTGCTTCTTAATGCTGGCAATCTAGTATAAGTAATACTTGGAGGACATTAAGGTGAAATGCATCTGCTCCCCCTAACAGAGCA
>JABFEA020000029.1:5846602-5870115 GCA_019775915.2 Cyphomyrus plagiostoma
CCCCCCAGTTGAAATTGTCTACAACCGCCACTGTGAGGACTGTAAAAAAAAAATTAAAAGTGAAACATTCCAGAAATAAACCGTTCATAAGTTTCAAACTGCACCAAATATGTACAGGGTGCAATATGGTGAAATGCACAAGCCCAGTTTCAATCAGTGCATGCTTCTTTGTCCCCATGCCCATGTTTCCCTGCAGAACTTTCATCCAGTTTCCCTCTAATGTTCTTGCTTGTCACATTCACTGCAGCATTAATTGCAGTGTTTGTGTTATAAAAATGTATAAAAACATGATTTGCATTGCTCTGTCATCCCTTGAGACATAATATTTTTTATATTGTTCTACCATCTCTTGAGAATTTGGCTAAAATGTCTAATTCTCTTTCATTCAAGAGTGAGAGCACTGTACTGCACAATAATTTACAATGTACTTTATTATTATTGCATTTAGTGTTGGTAATGTCTTACAGTGTGCAATTTGTCAATTAAACATATGTAAATACCAGAAAATCTCATTATATATGGAACCATGGGATTGTTCACTATTATCTGTGTTTTCAGCCATCTGCGGTAGGTCTTAGTACATATCACCCATGGATACGAGGGAACCACTGTATATATTTAACAGAAAACATCAGTGAGGTACTTTAGTAGCAGGTCACTGTCATGTGGTTTTTGATGTCTGTCATGGTCTTAAACCAGACAATAAGTCTAAAAAGCTCTTAGAGTACACTGATGAACAGCAGACTAGGCCTGCGGGTGCTAACAGATGTTCCTGTACCTTTAAGAAATATCTGAGGGAGTCTGGATGGTTTAGCTCCTGCAACACTTATCAGGGCGTGAAATTAGCAATTGCTAGGAGCCAAATTGCTGCTTCTTATTTAATTTTGTTGCTGAAAGGTGACATTTAATCGCTGATCCTTGCTTCCAAAAAGTCTAAACAGCCAGAGACGTCTTGCTGTAGTGAGGAGTCAGGTGATGGTCCTCCTGGACAGCATTCACAGTACAGAGCATGAAGGTGGAGGTCATATTGATTGTGTGATTATCTTCATTTGAAATGTAATAACAACACCCCATGATTTAATATTTCACTGTTTTGCACAGCTAGACCCAAGTCCCCATCTGAACGAAAAATGTGAAGGGGGAAACTGAACACAAAATTATTGAGCAAACCATAAAATATGAGACGTTCCCCAGCCCCCATCCAAAACCCATTTCTCCTTTCAGTCTTTGAAATGAATCATGAAATTAAAATCGCTGTTCGAAAACTTTCACACCAACCTGCTGCAAAAGCCTGTCTGACTCCAATTTTGTGACATATTTTGAAAGAATGGGCGACATCCAGCAAGCAGCTTAGATGAAGATATTTTGAAAACTGAGCCAATTGCTTCAGGCAGGTGTTACATGAGAATCCATTAATATAGGTAATTAACATTATCCACAATTTTAATTAACATGCAAACTTTAATTAGGAAATAATTAAGTTACATAAAAAATCTGATCTTATTGCTAATTCCGAGAAAGCTGCTATCTGAGCTACCTCACCGAGTCTGCTTTTATGTTAGGGAAAAGAAAATTGGTGGCTTTTAGGTGCAGTGGGTGAATGGATGTACAGTTTCAAAGTTAATTGTGGTGAAACTGATAAAAAGGCAAATATTTGCGAGCAAAATGCACATTGCCCTTTCCTTGGGACACTGCAATGGGCTGACTATTTCTAAATTCTCTCTAATGGGAAAACCACTTTATCAAAAGTGACATGCATATTTTATAGATTACAATTTGCCCAACTAGCATTTTTTACTGAAGCGATTCAGGAAAAATAAAAAAGCCACAGGAAAGTCATTTTTATCATAAAAGAAAAACTTTTAGCATTCCCCTTTTCCATTGCTCATAAACTATATCGGATAGAGCACAGAATGAATCTCTTATGAGTTTGAAAACATACAACATAAGCTAAAACCAAGTGAAGTGTTAGTATTTAGCTAATACATTTCTCCGTACTTTAACCATAATGTATAAACATCAAAGTTTACATTACGCTATCATCTAAAACAAACAAGAATTTCAAGTTATTTAGCAGATAGCCTAATGATATATTGTGTACTTGTATTTATGGTAAAAACAAAAAAAACATAAAAACAGTTCCACAAAGCAGACTGAATCACATAAGTCTTGGCCTCCAGCACTGACTCCACTGTTCTTTTGTAAAGTTGATGCTTGTTTTTGATTTTTTGCTTGACTTCTTCGATAGGAACAAATGTCATTACATATGTTTGTAATGTAAGTTCTAAGCTGTTATGGCAACAGTGGTGTGATACCAAGGAAGAATGGGAACAATGGAAAAAAAATGCATTCAGCAACTGCTTTTAAAAAGGTTGTGGTGCTCTTTGTGGCAATCACAGGAGGAAATTGATTTTAGGAGTAAGACAAAGAAGCAATTGTAAAGATCAATGCATAAAGCTGGAATGTAATGTAAAGAGTCGAGTTTACTATTTCATTAACAGTAGGACGAAACTCTAAAATGACTCCCAATGACAAATGCCTGGTAACATTATATACACATTCCAGGTAAGTGCTTCAGGCTAAGTTAAATTCGATTTCTCTGCTCCATTGTATCTCTATTTATTACTTTATGTATTTGTTCCAGGCAGCTGAAGCCACTCCTGTTATTGTTCGTACAGCTCAAGAGAGCCCAGTATGAAATCAAATCTGTTGTGGGGTTTGGTGGAGTGAATGGCTGAAGAGGCTTTCCTTGGTGACAAGGACACAGATAAATTATGAATGGAGATTTCAATATTGTAAGATTTTAACTGTAACAAGGTGGATATTTACTACACTGTAATAATCAAAAAGAGTAAAAAACATGCAGGTAAAGAGCCCCACCCATTTTCGGTCTATTTTCCACACAGATAACTATAAATAATAAAAATAGTTACAATAAAACTAAAAAAAAAAGTATTTAAATTATGCTCCTAGTCAAACATTATAATCAGTATATTCTGTATATAATGCATATACAAAGCATATACTATATACTAAACTGGATACCCCAGATTGCCCTGTCTCTTGCTCCGCGCATCTAAGCCATACTTGTTCTACACACACAAACCTATACAATTTCTAAAAGTACTGGATGGATCACCTGGAAATATTTGTTATTACCTAAATGCTCTGAGTTTTTGTTATGATATGTAGGTCGTGTACATTTATTGCACATTTCACTTATATGGCAATTTGTAGAATCTTTCTCCACCAATTACGTGGGTACTTATTTTCCTTTGTGTATATTTTAATGTACATTTCTGAAAATGTCATTTATATTGCTTATATGTTTGGTATTCCCCTGGAGGAGCTGAAGGTGGCTGATGAGAGGGAGATCTGGGATTCCTTGCTTAGACTGCTGCCCCCATAATCTGGTCCCTGATATGCAGTGGAAAATGAATACATATTTCTATTTATTGCTCTTTTGCACTATGAACAATATTTTCTATGACATAACAGTAAGGACTGTAATTAATGGTATACAGTGGTACCTCAGTTCTCGAACTCATTAGAACTTGAATTTCTTAAAAATCAAACCAACCAGTTCAAAAAAGAAAATACTTAGAGATTGATATGAATCTCAGAAGTCAAACCGTGAACGCCGACCTAAGATAACTTATACGTGCAGGGAAATGAGTCACGCAGCACGTCTCTCAGCGGAAACAAAGGGTAACGCTTCAGTCTCAGCCTCGCATTGGCTTTGATAGCACCGTGGACGTTTACACTAACTGAATACATATATTTAGACAGTAAAAATACATTTAGATAGACAGTAACAGTAACCATTATTATATAATAAAATACATAGAAAATTCTTATTCATGATTTTAATATTAATAATAAACCATTAATACGTTTAATTATAATATTGTTGTGCCGAGCAGAGACAATGACCGAACTGGGGAAACAAGCTGAAATGTGGACGAAATACAGAGGACTGATGACAACAACCAGAAACAGCTGATCACACGGGGATTCCACACGGAGTTAACGAAGGGAAGGAGCAGACGATCGGGGTAGGACACATTGTTTGGATACATTTATTTTCTTACTTTACTGTTTTGATAAATGTGTTTAGTACAGTACTGTATATGCTCTTCTTTTTGTATCCGGTTCATTTTCTGTTTAGATGCTAAAAAAATACATATTTAGGTGTATTTTTTTGGGGCCAGGAACCAATTAATTGGTTTTCCATTATTTCTTATGGGGAATATTCGACCACTACTTGAATTTTTTAGGATTATATCTGGAGTTCTGAATGGATTAAATTTGAGTTCTGAGGTACCACTGTATATGGATGTCTGGAGGGACCAGGGACATTTCTTTTTTGTGTCATTAGTGCAAAGCTTTATCCGTTGAGCTACAGGAGCACTGTATGCACAAAATATTAAATAACCAACATATTTATTCAAAGCAGGATACAGAATTTTATTTTACAATACTGGGCGACTCCACAATATACAAAAATGAATGTTCTTATTTACAGTATAAGCCTATACATGGGATTAGATTCAATCAACAAAGAATAGTATTCGCAAATCAAAGTATTTTAATTCTTGGTGCTTTCATTTACAATAGGGTATACTAATTCCTTGCCTAAAACTCAACAAGAAATGCTGGTGAACAAGGGCCTTTATCTTGCCTGATGTCTGAGCGCATGCTTTGAAAGGTTCAAACTGGATAATGACTTTTTCAGACATACCCAGACACACACACATACTAGAGCAAAGTGACATGATTAAATTCCCCCATGATATATTTAGTTGAGCCAGAGGAGGTCCCCACGATAAATTTTACCAAATGAAAATACCACAGTCTAAAGAAAATATTACAAACCCTACCTTACACACTATCCACACCTCTCCCTACCAGACTGCTGTGGATAAAATTTGCCGAACAGGAAGGCTAGTGACAAAAAATCGATATAAACATTATTATAGAATATTCAGAAAATCATCTCGCGCCCCACAGTTTTATAATCATTGACCCATACAATGTTCTTGGGAAGTCTGCCAAAATATCCATGGAATAAGTTTAGATGGCAGATGGCTGTGTTCACAAGATGGTGGCTGCGGCCTCCATTTTCGCTCTCAGCTGCCCTCTGTCTTGAGGTACAAATTTTCCAGTTCTGAGGTGATTTGATTTGTATATTTTCAGGTATAGATTTCCATCCATATAATGTTTTTATGATGTGGTGATATCATCCCTCAAATACAGTAAATATGGTCATAATAAGAAATAGCTTGATCCTGTTCACAAGAATACACCTCTAATCATCTTATCCTTCATTTTGGTGTCATCAAGCACTGTTGTTTCATTTTTAATTAGATTTTTCTCAAAATTTGATCAGGTCCTATCCCTTAAGACATGTCTGCAAAAGTTGAACAAGATCAAATACTGTTCCAGGTATTACACTAATGGGATCAAATGTCTGATACTACTGTGGTTGTTATCACTATTTGTAAGTTTTTTAATTCTGGGGAAATCTCTCTCAAAATTTGACCACTTCCAGTTTGTCACCTCTACAATGTACCTGCAAAGTATGAAAAAGATCCATAAAATAATTTTAGAGTTACTGTATTCACAAGACCTATGGCTCTATTTTGACAATCCACCACTGTTCCAACTAAGCCTTTCAAGGTGACCCAGGCATGGGATGAGGTAGTAGCAAGTGTGCCCTTGTTTACTGACATCATTAGATCAACCACTTGGTGCCAAAAGTGGCAAAATGACGTCAGAAGATGGGGAAGACAGAAGCTCACTGCTCAACAAGCACAGTGGCTGGTAACAGGGACTTAATTATGCTTGTCTATTTTTTATTTAATTCTGGATCTGCAGTTTACGAAATATAAATAAAAGTGCAATCTGTTCAAATAAAACTCAACCTACAGTTTTTAAGGCAACTTAGATTCCTTACTGGGCTACAGACGATTCAAGTTTTCTGCCATCTGATCCCCGCTGCGCATTCTGCTGCTGCAGTACACTCCTGTGTTGACATCAGCACATGCAGTTCAGCATCACACCTACTAAAGACCTCTTATGTTTCCTCATTTATGTCCAACAGACATTCATCATGCATGGCAACGTTACAGTATGCAACATACAGCATGCCACAAAGAATGTCGTGACCTTCTGAAGTCCTTTCAATTATAGTACATGCTTAATTTTAAACTTGAAAGATTTTTTAATGGTACAGTTTCTTCTTTACTTAATATATATTGTTTTTATTTTGGCATTTCATTAAACAGTATGGATACATGAAAGGACCAGATGTATAATAAAATGTATATAAATTAAAATAAATTGAATAATAAAAAAAAAAACATTAGTGCACCTCAAGCGCATATTTGTGTGTTAATAAGGAGTGTTTCTAAAAAGCGCCGCTTAAATACCGTTTAATAATCCACAACTGACTTTAGACTTGGATTTTGCTGGTCAAAAGCATGTCATTTAATTTCCTTAAAACAGCAATACATCGACAATATGCTCAGCCAAGCCTCTGTTACTGTCATAACAAGCAAAGCATCAATGGCAGCGATGGACCCATGCCAAAACCATATGTATTCTCATTTTTCCAGGGAATACAATTATGTGTTTTTTTGCATTGAAATGCATTTATCATAGCACCAAGGTATTTATTATTAAAGGAGTAGGCCCACCATATGATTGAAAATGTAAGCAAACTGGTCTCATTTGCTTGTGCCGCATTTGTGCTGGTTTGTGCAGTTAAAATTTTCATTTGCGCTGCCTTAACATACGAAATGTAAATCTGATTTGAACCAAACTGGCACCAAGCACTTGTGCTGAATTTGTGCCTTGGAATTTTGTATTTTGAATTTTATAGGATCTTTGGCTTTTTTGAGTTCCAAGTGTTTGTTTACATGGTCACATGACACCACAGTGAGTTGGTCCCAATTGTGTCTTATTTTGACCAAACTGGTCTCAGTTGTTTGTGCCATACTTGTGCTGATTTGTGCCATTGAAATTTTCATTCATTTTCTTTGTTTGTTTGCTTTGTGATGTCACCATGGTGGAGTGAACCAAATCAGTCTCAGTTATTTTGTTTGTGCTTTTATTGTTTCTGAGTTATACCTCTTGGTTTAAGCCATTACATCATTGCCATGTAGTGCTCATTATTAGTGGACCCCCCTCCTCAATCTCAAAATTCGGAGACTCCGAAGTACAGACAAAGTACTGCCATGCCCCCCCCCCCTTCAAAATGAGGGATGCACCATTCCCACTGGTACTGAGTACCGATCCAATACCAGCATTTGATTAATAAATACCAGCATTTGATTAATAAACTGTAGGCTTTTGCCTTACTGTGTAAAAAACTACTCTGATCATTCTTTTATGTGTAAGGCAACATCAGGCTTAACTTAAACCATACACAAAGCCTTCCTAACTTCCTAACAAAATGTAACACATGCATTATAATATTATATATATATTATCATTATATAATGTATTATATATAATGGGGTTTAATGGGATTCCACACAAGGTTAACGAGGGGGTGTGGCACATGGAAGGAGCAGACGATCAGGGCAGGACACATTGTTTTTTTTAACTTTACACATTGTTTGGATACATTTATTTTCGTACTTTACAAATTACTGTTTTGATAAATGTGCTTAGATGTGTTTAGTACAGTATATGCTCTTTTTGTTTTATCCTGTTCATTTTGTGTTTAAATACTAAAAAAAAACATATTTAGGTGTAATTTTTTGGGGCCGGGAACCAATTAATTGGTTTTCCATTATTCCTTATGGAGAAAATTGGATCAGAACTCGAACTTTTTAGGAATTGATCCAGAGTTCTGGACGGATTAAGTTTGAGTTCTGAGGTATTACTGTATATACAGTATGTGTGTGTGTGCGTGTGTGTGTTTATTTATCTTGCTACAAACCTGACTATTCAGCTCAGTCATTTATATCAGGATTCTCAATTCTCAACATGAAAAGTCTTTATAGAGGAACAAAACTTTATAAAGGCTGATTTAGACTTTTACGTTAAATCGACGCTGTATGTACCACGTAGCCTTGGACCCTACACCATAGCCTGACATGCACCTCCACAGAAATGTAAGTACATGTGGAAGCAATGCAAACTACAACAACTGTGTGGTCCATTTGGTAGCGTTCGTTTCTTTATAGGAACAAAGAAAGCGTACACCTCAGTGTACTTATATTGGTGATTGAACCTGAAGCGTTAGTTATATCTAACATTAAATAACTTTAGTTAGATAATATTAGGTATAACTAACGCTTCTGTTTCATTTTCTCTCACTTCTCCAGAATTTGCGCTAAAGTTTGTTGTTGCAGTCTTTCTCTGCTAGCATTAGCAGACTCTGTGCACTCTGTACTATGGTGTGACTTTAGATGTTTCTGACTGAGTCTACATCTTTGTCACAGAAGCATTAAACGTTCCACATTTTTCATTTACATGTGAATCAGGAGCATTAGCTCTATACAGTGATCATGTAGTAGTATAAACGAAGAGCTGTAACTCAGAAATAATAACAGCATAAACATTATTAACCGGCACAAAAGATGGATGATGATGATGATGTCACCAGGTAAACAATCACTTATATCTCAGAAACTAATGCAGCACAAACAGGAATTTTAAAGACACAAACCACCACAAGCGTTAAATAAACAACTGTGGCTGGCTTGGTCCAAACTGGACACAAATAAGGGGTTAACTCTACTGTGGTGAGATCACCATGTGAACGAACATTTATATCTCAGAAACTAATGCAGCACAAACTAAAACTTCAAAGGCACAAAATGGCATAAATGTGGAACAAACAATTGAAACCGGTTTGAGTAAAATTGGACACAAATGGGTGGGACAACTTTATGGTAGTGTCACGTGACTAAGGAAACATTTTTATCTCAGAAATTAAAGCAGCACAAACAAAAATTTTAACAGCATTAACCAGCACAGATGCTTCACAAATGATTGAACGAGTTGAGCTAAAATCTGAAACACATGGGGTGTCAACTTCGCTCAGGTTTTTGCAGCACAGTATTAGCACTGGCTAACAGGAGCAGTATGCGGTGTGAGAGCACAAGTACATACTTATACTGTCAGTTCAGTGCTAGCCATATACAGTACAGTTCAGTGCTAGCAGTGCAGGGAAGAGGACTTCCAGGGGTTAACCAACTGAAAGGATTTTAACCTTAGCTTTGACAGCAGCTAAACAGCTATGACATTGGACTGCTGTGTCTCATTTTTACCAGTAAGCTACCTTCAAAGTTGCTGTCAGGTAAATGACCTTGTATTTCATTAACTGATAATTAAATGGATTTATTCCACTAACGGTTTTAATTAAAATGCTAGAAATATTGATTACCCCTATCATCTCTACTCCCCCAGATGAAAAAAGGTTTTAGGACTGTTTATTTAGAGAGTGGAAAGAATTAAATTAGATTGAATCTCTAAGAGACCTAAATAAGGCTTCTTACTTTTCTGCTGCTCAAGCAGGAAAAAAAGGTTTAATTTTTTTGATGTTTGATTAATTATTTTTAAATCCATTTTTGCTTACCTTGATATTTAATTAAAATATCATTTTAAAACATAATTAAGTCTGTGAGTATAATCCGTAGGGCAGGAGTTCTATCAAAAATTGAAAGCTACCACCGGATGGAGTGTTGGGGTTGCTTTGTGAATCAAAAAGGTGCGGCTTCCAGACCAGGTCAGGAAATTACCTCCAGCTCATCTCACGCACTGGCCTGGAACTCTGCTATTCTTCTAATGTATATTGGCTGTTATACCAAAGAAAGTGCCATCAGGCCGCCGCGATGCTGGCGATACACCCACTGTGCGAAGCCGTACGCCTGCTGATGGACAAACTAATTATGCATGAAATCAAATATTATTTGTAAGTGAATTTGTATGAAGAAGCCGTCATTGCCCAAATGGATCTTTGCGGGCTCATGGTGGAGTAGGAACCATGACTAGAATTGCCAAGCCAGTTGGTATCAGTAGCCTAGAGATGTAACACATTTCGTTAGCTTTCCATATACTCATTCCCTACTTATTTATTTCAACATTTTGCCCATAAAAGCCATTTGGGAAACTAAATGAAGATTCTAAATAGCAGTTTCAGTGTTAAGTATTTGTCACACATACAAACATCAGAATTTCTTTTTGCTACTGCTGTGCTATGTTGTTTTTGCAACACAAAAAAAAAATCAGCAAAACTATGATTAAGTTATTACTTGTCCTTAATCATAATTAGAAGCAACTTGTCTTGTGGTACAGAGCAAAATAATGCATGTGTAATTATGTAATGATAATGGATCTTGAGTTAGTTTTGTTATGGGTTGTTTATGTAAATATAAAACCCAAATATTTATAAACAAGCATATGCATTCAAAAATCCATTTGGTAAGAAATGTTACACAGAGTAATGAAATATACAGTCTTACGTTTAATTACGCCTGATTAAAGAACCTCTGATCACATTTAAATTCAATGTCCAATATACATTTTTCTATTATTCTATCTACTATTCAAATCAACACTCTGAGCTATTAGTTAAGTTCTCCCCAAACAAACTTGATGGGCCGAATGGCCCCCTCTCATTTGTAAATTTCTTATATTCTTAAGGTTCTTATGGCTAATGGTAGGGCGGGTGAGTATCTACTTAGTGTGGTCTGAGGAAAAAAACCACAATCCGTCGATGCCGGCCGAAAAGGCTATCCCGGGAGATACAAATCGAAAGAAAGGCACAAATAGAAGATACTTTTCAAGATGGTCACAGGAGTAATGTATCATAACACACAAAGCATTGACCCTTGCTGCATATGGGGCTCTGTTGTAGCAGCCCAGTAACCATGCTGACCCTACCCACTGTTGAAAACCCCTACCATGGGTATGCAAGCATCAGAACTGATTTTTTTCCACAATGGATAAAGGTCACCTGGTCCAATAAATCTCCTTTTCTGTTGCATCATGTGGACAGCTGGGTATGTGTCAAGCATCTGTGGGATGCATTGGACCAACAAGTCTGATCTAAGGCTATTCAGCTCCATACACAGCAGGCCTTGATGTATGTCATTGCACATTACTCCCATAACCATCATTATAATCATCTGAGATTTGTGTCGCAGTTGCTTCTGTTAGTTTGAACCAAACAGGGTAGCGTTCATTCTTGTGTTGCGTGAAAGTCTTAAGTGCTCAACACCATGTCAAGGGATCATGGTTTTTTCCACCGTGGACCAGCTGGTTACCCTCCAGATGGTCATAACAATTTGCCACTGAGGTATCCACTCCTTCCCATTTCTTTTGCATTCAACATATTGCCTACAAATACCGAATATCAGCTCACTACATCACAAATCCCAGACCAACACATGTACTCAGTACTGGTCTGAGCCGATGTGGTGCCCTAGGCAAGCATCACCAATCACTAAGTTACATTTAGTCCCAAACAAAGTATAACTGGCTTGCAAGGCAGTGCCCCCTCAGAAGTTGGTGCTGTATTTGGCCACCAATGTCACTGATAGGGCTGACCAGCCCTGCATGTGCTGTTCTGCATTGCTGTGTGTGTGTGTGTGTGTGTGTGTGTGTGTGTGTGTGTGTGTGTTTGGAGGCGGGGGGGTTGTGTGCGCACGTGCATGTTTTAATTCTTAAATATGTTTTTCCTATTCTGGTTAACATATTTTCTCACCCTCACTGCTGCCACAAAAACGACTCAGTTTTATCCACAAGTTCCAGAAGGCCATAAAGTTGATCAAAACTATGATGAATTGGTTCTCAGAAATGGCATGACAGAGAGAAGACTCATATTTATTCGACAATAGAACCCATCCCCAAACTAGGGAGAAATTCCAATTACACAAAAAAGAACACAGATTTGTAATGAATGCTGTTCCTGTGTGTTCATCTTACTTTTCTGAGTAAGAAGTCATATGGAGTTTAATGTCATTCGGAAACTGGATTACCAATTTTCCATAAAAGGCACTTACATTATGGGTACATATGTAACAAAAGACTTATAAGAGAAGTGCTCCACAGGAGGAAGACGATGTCCCAAGGGGAATATTATATTGGGATTTCCCTTTAGATTATATAAATTGGAATATCACATGGTTGTCGCCATATAAGTATTGACTATCAACTAAAGTAAGAAGCTTACATAAAGATTTTACATATTTATGCAGAATTTTTTATATGAAAATTTTAATTATTGTGGTAAATACATGGTGAAGTATGTAACACTGCAGAATACCTTTGTCATCTATTTAACTTCTGTTCATTCACCATGAATTGTGAGATAGAACCTTAATGTCTAATGCCAGACTATTTTTAATAAAGAAACATTTTAGTGTCATACAAACAATTGTATTATTACCTATTTCAAACAAAGTTATTGCAATACATTACAGTTATATAGTAATTGTAAATGTTTGTATAAAGTTTACCACAAGCTAAATTAAACTATTATTAGCGTTTATTGTGTATATGAAAGGTTGAATGCTAACTCCCAACAAAATTAAATTGTATATCCAATAGCCATCATTATTACAACATCATGTACTTATTATTCATATGTAGCTAGACAGAAATATGAGCAGCATTAATATGGCCTGTGGATAAAAATTCAAGAAAGTTTTATTGTTGAGATCATGTATTCATTTTTTTTTCTTCAATTGTATTTACACATGTACATATGATGGGGCTAGCCCTACAACCCTTACCAGGGTACATGGTTAGCAGATTTGTGGATGGATGGATGGATGGATGGATGGACATCTGGCCTAGGGTGAGTTGTGACAATGACTACCAAACAGCACTTGTCAAATTGCAGGTCTTGGACAAGGGATGTTCTTAATTCCTAAATTTTTCAGTCCTGCTCAGGCTCAGTTTTGTTTTGTCCTATGCTCTCTGTTCTCACCCTCTAGTCAAAGGTCTGTCTGAGGCCTAAATTTCATACTATCTGCCCCAGCAAAGTAAGAACTCTATAATATATATATATATACTGACACATAAGTACCATCACATGGGTAATGACAGCCGACAACTAAGAAACACCAATTGATCCATCCATTTACCCACTTGTCCTGTTCAGAGTCACCTATCCCAAAGGCTACGGGCAGAAGGCAGGGAACAACCCAGGATGGGATGGTAACCCATCGCAGGGCACATTCACACATCATCCATTCACACATGTACACCTCTGAGCAATTTCGTAACTCCAATTAATCTAGGCATGTTATGGACTGTGAAGGGGAACCAAATTATCTAGGGGAAACCCTACGACAACACAGGGAGAACGTGCAAATTCCATGCGCAGACGCATGGCAGAGAGGTAACGGTGCTAAATACTGCATCACCAAGCTATCGGAAACACTAAGATTTAATAATTTAAAAATACATCATGCTATACCTGATCACCCATCATACATACTGCATTACAATATTTCGTAACTGGCCAACATTTCTTCAGTCTTATTTCCATGTTCTCTGTTCTGTCTTATGCTTGGTTAACAACAGCACACTGCACATAAAATGTCCCGGAATGCATACATGACAGGAGGCTGTACATTCAGTCCGATTTTACATCCTGGTTTTTTATGCTGGATGGCACCTCTCCAGAAAGGCTATGTAGGCCTGCAACTAGCAGATCCCTGACACACCCAGAGGAGCTGAGATATCACAGTCAACATAAGAGTGCTCTTCCCATTCACAGAAAGGTGCCAGCTGAGCATCATTGCCTTGAAACACCCACAGTCTGCTGAGGAGACAGCTCAAATCGGTTTGTGCCATTTTATACCTTTAACGGCAGTTGTTTTAAAAATAAAAGGTTTACATTAACACTTTACATTAACTGGACCTTCATCGTGATGTTATAATGCATTCGTAGAACATTCACTGCACCTTCCTGATGCATTCATAGAACACTCATAAACAGCATGTAACTATACCTTAACATCCTAACATATCTAACAACTTTACTATACATTAATACAAACATTATATGAGTATAGGGTTTGTTATTAATGTGTGTTACAGCTGTCATATCTTGATCATCAAAAGGCTTATATATGCAATGCTTTAAGACATGTTAAGATATACTTATTGCTTATAAATGTTCTATGAACACATTATAATGGTGCACTGAATGTTCCATGAATACATGCATTATGAAGATGCAGTTAATGTAATGCATTACCAAATAAATCATTTCAGTTTGCAAATACATATTTATCTATCTAAGAAATTAATCTTCTAGGAAAAAGAAGTATTGTGAATTTAGCAAATATACAGCTTTAACACTTGAACAACAGAGGGGACCAAAGACCAGATGTCATAGACAGAGATTACAAAGAACACCGAAGGGATACGGCCTAACTTACTAGCAATTCAGTTCCCAGTGGAATGGACCCATTCGTATACTGTTTTATTTATTTTGCTTTTCCTTTATACTTACAGTGCTGTTCAAGGACATTGTTCTATTTACTTTCAATATTAAAGCGTGAACATAAATCAAAAGCAACCCAAAAGACAAACCCTGCTACGTTCAGTGAATGTCCTAAAAGCATTTTGTCGGCTATAAAAAAAAAATCATGACTGTTAAACAAGCTGAGGTGGTGCTCTCTTAGAAAATACTCTTTATGAAATATTGCAATTCTCATAACAAGATATTAAACAACAATTTCAATGCACATCTTTCAGGACATTATAAATTGCAAATCATGTTTTCATTAGCTAAGAAAAAATTCACCCATTTCCAAATATGTTTCTATTTTTATGATTATGCCTGTAGTTCTACCAAAGCTGATTTTAATAAAAAGTAATAATTGTTATGGTCTGAGCACACAGAATATTTTAAAAACAAACCTAACCAGCCTGTGATTTCAGGAGCCAGCTGTATTGCTTGCATGTCGCTCTAAATCATACATCTCCAATACACTGTAAACCTGTACATTTCACAACCTCGAAGAAGATGTTTTTCTAGCTATCTATTTCAGCTAATGGTTCTTGAGAAGTTGCACACTTCTTTGGACAGTACAGAGGCTTTTGTCTGGTAACATCAGGATAGTGCCAATGCCAATAACGAGGGAGAAAGCGGGTCTGTGATGTTTTTCAATGACGCAAAGCAAATTGTCATCACATAGCATTTTAATTCAAGGACACAGAGCAGTATGCCGCTTCCTTTCTTTGAGGGTTACAATTTGTTCCTGTCAGGATGACAGTTGCTGCTGTTGTCAGGGGTGAGAAGAATAAATACAAACAGTAGCTTTCTTTCCTTCACTTTCTCAGAACCTGATTTGACTGCCTCCCCCCTTCTCTGGCATTACATTGAAATTAGCTATGCTGAGACGACCATAAACAGAAGCACTTCTAATCAGCATGGCCAGATTTCGAGATAATATAATCTTTTACAAGTCAGAGCATCTGTCAAAGCCGGCTATAAAATCTGAAGAGAAATAATTATAGCTCATCAGAAATCTCAAATGTAGGTGGTGAGGAGGAGAATCTCAGTTTGTTTCATGCAGCGGCAAGGGAACCTAATTCAAAGAAACCACATATGAGAGATATATCTATTTAAAAATACCAAAGCCAGAGGTTCTGTATGTCATTTCTTTTTTTCCACAGAATATATTTCACGACTCACTCCTTTCCTTACCCTCTCCTCCCTGTTTTGCTTTTCATGCATAGCAGCTATCTTACCTTCAGCGGTCTGGCCAGATTTCAGGGAGGAGAGATCCAGAGGGCAAACATTAGAATTTTATATCACTTCAAGAATGAGAGAGTTGGGGGGGGGGAGAGAGACGTATGAAGCTCCTCTGACATTCATTGAAGAGTCCATGGGGATGATAGCACATGTTTTTGTCTTTCACCTGCGAGGCATGTTAAATCAGCACAATGATAAGGTAATTCAGCGGCAGATATTTCATAACATTCCAGACAGTTTTATGTTTACCAGCTTGGCTATAAGCACCCCTGATTAAAAAAGAAAAAAAAAGTTGGGGAACCACAGAAAGACTGGGCCGTGGTATGAGGTGTATGTAATGTACAGTATAGTGAAAAAATACTATACAAATACTAATTCTTCGCTAACAAGATTACGTTCCATTCTATACAAATGGACTCAAATGGACTTAGTCTTTTCTGAAACCTACTGGAGTGACAAGCTTAATTCATTCACAACTTGCATTTTTGTGAGGGTTTCAATCTATGGTCTAGAAACAACAGTATATCAGTAATAATTCCTTTATTAATAATGAAGAGGGCAGTTGATGCTCCTCTGGTACCTACCCTTCCCAACAACGGCTGGTTAAATATTCATGGTCAATTATTCCACAATGACTGAAGGCTAAATGCTTTGTCCTGGGAGAGAGCAGCAAACAGAAAGATTCATGGAGTTATTAATGCGCAGTTCCTCTGGAAGCCATCACCGAGGCTGGCAAAGAGCAGTTTACAGTGGCTCATCGTTCTACCGCCACATGGTTGAAAAGAAAGTTTCATTTTTAACAAATATTTTGTAAGGAGGACAGACTCAAATGACCTCAAAGGTTCACTATGCATCGAGAGAGTGGTTAGAGAATATCTTGTTCAATTAATATTGAACTATAAACAGGAACTTCTATTAGCAGTAATAGTGTCCAATTTGTCCTGCACAAAGTGGACACACTTTGCGCCGGCAAGCTGAACAAAACAAACAAACAGATTTGCTAACCAATTTGATATGTAGTCCTTTAAAACCTACAAAGTATGAGGAATATTTTCAAGCCTGTTACTTGCAAAATGAGGAATGTGATGTCAATTTGTAGTCAGCCCCCACTCCATAAGCTTTTTATACCACTCGTGACACAGAAGTGCTTCATTGTGAGATATGTTTTGTCTCTAACAGGTACACTGTGTTCTCATATCATAACCTTGCCTATCAGATTAGACTTTATTGTGTTTAGTTTGATAGGATTCATTAAACATCTGCAGTCTTGGCAGGCAGACACTCTGCAAACCACAAAGGAAATCAAAGTAATAGCCTTCGATTGCGTTTCACATTTTTCAGAATTACTTCGATTGTAATAATTGCTGCCTAAAGTGTTCCATGTTGCTTTTATTAGCTTGCAGGTTCAGTAATCTTTGATCCTACTGCCAAATATTGAATTCACAATAGAAACAAGAAAAAATAAGCCTGCTTTTGATTATGAAACCCAGCACACACAATATGTAGCCAAAGGATAGGGAATAAAAATGAAGCCAAACTACAGATTCTTTAGTATGTGTTGGGTTTTGTGGCTTCATTCACAATTTCACTCAATTCAAAAACGCTTAAGTATCTGGGGAAGAAAACAATTCAGGGTGTTGGAATTGCATATATCGAAATAAAAAAAGGTTTCAATGGATCTTTTCATGTGTGCATACAGCGGAATGACATGAGTCGCAGCTCCAGGTAAGTGTCATACTTAGTAAAAGGCAAACAGAAAAGGTTGCCAGATTGGTGTCCTTGTCTATGCCACAAATAGAATACACACACACACACATATTTTACAGAGGTTACACTTAGAGGTATTTTAAATTAATTTTTAAGATGTGTTTCAAGATCATGTATCGCTTGGTTGCAAAAATATTGAAGGTTTATGAAAACTGTGGCGTTAGCAATTAAGAGTTAAAGCCAAATAGTAATACTAATTTTTTGTCATCCTTTTAATTAAATATTTGAGAACCGTGCTGGAAAAAGTAGCCAATATGTATGTTTCTGCCTTTTTGTCTGTTTAAGTATGAATTTCAGTTGTTGGACTGCCCATGGCAATGACTCTGAGAAGGAAATGTTTTTACTTACTTTATAAATTACATTTTGGCTGGTTGTGCATGTTAATACATTCTGAAAGCGCAGATATGCAATTTTTAAAGGGGTTATGCATTTGGATCACTGATTTTTTTTGCATCTGTTACTGGCTACAAAAGAATTAAGAAGATGGTGTACAAAAAAAGGTGATGGCATAAATTGCTTTGCTGGATTGTGGAGATGCTTCATAGTTTACGGCTCAGCTGATGGAGAAAATGATGCTGAGAACAGACAGTGAATTCAGTGAGCCACTTCTGCTCTCTGCACACTCATCTCTACCTCACCAACTGATTGACTCCTGACTCATTTTCTGTATTTATCATCAAGAACTCAAAATCAAATCTAAAAAAATGCTTGATATTGAGAAGGGAATTGCCATATTTCTCAAATCCAAGAAAAAGGAATGAGGACATAAGGAATTTAACTGGAAACAGCGGAATGTCACTGAATTTAAACTGTTAAAGTGAGCATCATGCATCTGATTACGTGATTAACCCCGCCAGGGAACACTGTTTTTGATTATAGGAACCATATGAATAACTTAATCAGTATGTAAGTGATCAATAAAGTAACAGAAGATGTTTTTGCTGAGTAGTAAACTGACAAACTTTGACATGCTTTCAGTGACTTTGCTCGGTGAAGCATGGCTCAGCACAGAAAGCAAGAAATACACCTGCAAGGTCCAACAGAAATGTCAAAGGCAGGCACATGAAGGTATGCTTGTGACTGTGTGCACTACCTTGCATCATTTAACCATGTGGGAAAAACTAAGCCATTAAGTGTTATTTTCTAAAGTGCATGCTTTGTGCCATTTAAATACCTGGAGGTCCTCTGGAGGAATCTGTCAAGGCACCTTGCATGAAATTCAGGAAGAGGTGCCCCAGATTATGCTGGCATTGACATATTTCATGAAATAGATTATTCCCTCTCATGAAATGATTTGTCCTGTAGCTGATCCACTTTCTTGTTCCTTTTTCATTCCAAAAACTCACTGAATTAGGCACTTCACTGTTATTTTTTTCAACTCTCTTTCATAAAACATCAATCAACACCAAAAAGATTCTGGTTTTTGAGAAACACTAAATATTGTAACAGTACAGATAATAAACTGCTGAACAGACTAATAGAGCCAACAAAATTATTTAGAAAAAAACCTTACTGTACACTGGCCTTAGGAAATTAAGTTTGGTGAAAAGCAGAGAAACAAACAAATACTCTTTTCCGAGACATAGAAGGTAAATGTGTTTACTGTATCCTATTCTGACATTTAGATGACTAATGTAGTTGATGGTTAGAAATTATTCTGTTATGTGTGTAACATAAATACTGTGTTTTTGTGGTACAAGAATTCCCCCTGTCAAAGTCCCCCTACATCAACTTACATGTACGTCAGCTTCCTTGAACGTACCATAATGTCTTGGAATATGCCTATACAAATGGCAAACAGCAGATGCAGAGGATGCTGGCAGCGACGGGAAAGGTGCCACACGACCTTATTTAAGGCAGCACTCCACATAATTTCATTTTGAGGCAGCAATAACCCGGGGCCATTTTAAGTGTGGTGACTTTGATATCCCCCGGCCTGCTCCATATGCATCGTGGGGATTGTGTGGCGTTGCGGCTAGTTAACATACGTTAGGAAGCAGCACGAGGGCGGGAGGGCGGCCTTCACCCCCCGCTGTGCCATAGCCAGTCTGCCCAAGCAGGTGAAATAGATGCCCCAGGGCAGACAAGCTGTCTCCCAGAAGCTACAGATAAGGCAGCCATGCTTTTACATACATACATATAATAGCACAAATATATTCCACTGACACCTTGCAGGGCTGACATGTCCTGGATCACCACAGTCTGCAGATATTGGTTGAACTCAAGGCAATGCAAAAGCATCCGGTTAATGTATGACATCCTGATAACCTATCTTTGATATTTTTGCATTTCAGACTATTTTGACAGGTGGCTCTTTTCTCTTGTCGGACCTAGTATCTTCAGGAATGACACAAGCCATCCTAAACTGATCATTAGGGGGAAATTCAAGAATGGAGTGCTTGGAGAGAAGGATCTAACCGGTCTGACAGGCATAATATTCCTGCCACACCTAGGGAGAGCCGTGGCGCAGGGCCGCAGTGCTTAATACTGCTGTCGGTCAGTAATGAAAGATAGCAATACTGCTCTCTTAGTGCTGTGCTGTGACAGAGGGGCTCACTCCCACACTGCGAAAGACAGCAGCTCCACCTCTGCTCATATTCATATCTCATTCTAATGAATATTCTCACTAAGTATAGCAAGGTGGATTGTTTTTGGCCTACGTCCTTCAAGGTGCTAAAAGGAGTTTGCATGATCCGCAAAGCATTGCCACGACAGATGCAGAATTATTTAAATATATTTTAACTCTAAGGAGGTAATATAGTTGCTCGATAGTTAAAACTGCATCCATAATGTCCAGCATGAGCACTCAAATGATGAATGTTTAATAGCAAAGCAAAAAACCACAGCAGCCTAGCCAACAGGTCACATCCAGCTTGAAGGACTATTTCCACAGTGTATGGAGTCACATGTGCAATTCATAATCCAGCCAAAAAAAGCACTGTTATGTTTATTTGATACTGGCATCTCTCACTGCTACAATCTTCCTCTGTGATTTAATTAGCGGGGAATAACTAAACAGGACAGGGCCCCCTTAGGATTACCGTTTGCCTAGGATCCAGCCCCGTTAAAAGTTTATGGTCCTGTCTAAAATAACTCAGCTGGCAAAACAAAACACAGAGATGACGCCAAGAGCATATGTTTAACGCAATAACAACAAACGTTATGGCCGTCAAGAGAGACCCTGCCTGCTTAGTGCACACCTTAAGATTGTTCCGGGTGGATTGTGAGCGTACTCATCGCGCAGTATATTACACAAGTGACAAGTTACATTACTCATTGGTGTGCTGTTTCGCACAAGCAGATGAATGTCAAAAAGGGACCAGTTGTCCAAAAAAATTAGTAATTGAGAGTGAATTTCAGTTGAACATATTGGCAATGAACTGAGTTTTCCATATAATGCATATACCCACTATACTAATAATCCAGTTTAGCCTTTTAAAGGTTCGATAGAACAGTCAAAAACCAATTGGTCCAAATGAAACATTCAACACTCAATCCTACTATTAATCTGAAAGAAAACGCACAGAAGTGAAAAGTCAAATCAATAGTTCTGCAAATTAAAAAGCAGACAATGAACATACAATACCATTCGCTAGAAACTCCCTCTAAAGTAACATTTCCTGTAATAGATCACAATGCCATGACAAACCCCAAGAAATAACTGTACACACAAAATTGATAAGCGCAGTTAGCCCATTGCATTATTTAGCTAATTAATTTTTTGTCATTAGTTAATTAATCTGTAGACGAATTGGTGCCCATTTAATAGTTCATGCAAACTGTTTTCCTGTGTATATAGTATAATAGGACAGTGTTACTGTACATCTAACCACAAAGATTGTTTCATCCACATGTATGTAAAAGTTGAAAAATACTCTCCCTTTGTCCTTTGTGTTATGACCCTTGGCTGGTGTGGAATTAGTTTTTATTTTTACCAGCTGCCCACTATTTTACCAGTTTCTCAGAATAACAAAATGTGCAGAAGCATTTCAGTAGTTCAATGGAAAAGCACTCAGAATGAGTGTGCTGTGCTTACGCAGGGCATGCTTGGTGCATACTTATCACCAGCTCTGAGCTCACTGAAGGCTCTGCACCTGTCTACTGTGGCAGGGTGGAGAGCTCCATCTGGACATCATAAACAGGGCTAAAGGTGGAGAGATGCGGCAGGAGAGGGGCTGTGAGAAGATCCCGCTGGAGGGTTTGCACCTCTCAAACTATTTGTTTGACAACCACTTTCTTGCATCAGGACAATGAATAATTTTCTCATATATATTTTCATTGTTAAATTATAATAAATGCTTTGTATGTGTTACTTCATTAACTAAGCGGTTATTTTTATTTTTAATGAGATTTGGAAAAATGAATATATGCAGTATCTCAGCTATAAAGGTTGAGAAATAGCAGTGATTCTCTGCCAAGCTCCCCCTTTTAAGTCTACAAAGGTGGTTAATGTATGAAACAAAGAGTGATACTGAACTTCGTGCTATACTTATGTAATTATGCTGTACATGCCTGATGAAGCTAGTGCTTTAATGTGAAGAGCAAGCAGACACACCGCATGCATTTGCTCATAAGATAATCCACAATAACGCAGCTCCTCATGGAAAACAGCAGCTAGGAAGCCATTTAGTGCAGACACATTTAAAATGGAGCCCATGAATTTAAACTCATTTATCTGGTACAAGATGCCAGTCCGTCCACACACACACACAGGTATGTAATCATATATTTGTGGGGACTCTCCATTCATTTCTGTGGGGAAAGTACTGATCCTAACAAGACGACCTAAACCCCTACTAGATATGGGCGATCCACATTTTTTCAGTTCCGATCCGATTGCGATACACGAAATATATACACGATATAAGAGCTCTTTTCACTTTGTAAAAAGTAAATTCTTTAAGCTAGTAAATAGCCTACAGATGGAAAAAATGTATGACAAAAATATTTAACTAGGCTACTACAAACATACATAACGTACTGTTCCACCTCGTTTGTTTTAAGCGTTTTTGAGGCATTTTCAGTTCAATATGAATATCTTCAAAGCAAATATACACAAGTGGCGAATACTTAAAATTAACAGTTTTTCTCCCATTGGCGTCAGCGCAGTTACACATTTGTTGCGATGGCAGCCCTTCTTGTATCACAAGCTGCAACAAGTTCGCAAAACAGTCCAATTAAGTTAGCGACTCCCAAATCATCCATTGCTTTGTTTTGTCTCGCAGTTGCGTGTGCTTTGTTAAATGGGATTGCCCATTAAACGCTATTCCCACCTCAAAACTTTATTTTACATAGATTGCAAATCGCTGTGCTACTGGTTTCTGTTACAAGCGTATGACACTCCCAGATCGTCACATCTTATCTTACGATCCTCGTACTGCGAAGAGTATGCGCATGATGTCACAGCAGGCGGAAGAAACTGTACTCACACCCACTGAGGAGCAAAAAAGACTGATAGCGTTCGATTTTAATACCGCAAAAAAAAAAAAAAAACATGTAAAATGGGAAAGAGCTGTCGTGCAATTTATTGCCAAAAACTAAATAAGTAGGTATGTGATCTGGATCGGTCACGCATGGCCAATACCCGGTCCATCAAATAGGTCTGGATCGGCGCCGATACCGATCCGAATATCGGTATCGGTCCATCTCTAACCCCTACCCAGCCATAACTTTAGCCACAAGTAATCAAACAAAATACAACAATTCTCGCATTTTTATGTTTTTGATTGCATTTACAGATCTCTGTGGGCACCTGAAAAATAGTTCCCACAATGTCAAATAACTGAGTTAAATGTCCCCAACAATGTAATATAAATATAATTAACAGATACACTCATACAGAAACACATACATAGATACACACACACAAACACACGTTTGTATTAATATCTTTATGAGAACTGTCCAGGGGGCAGCATGGTGGTGCAGTGGTTAGCGCTGTTGCCTCACACCTCTGGGACCCGGGTTCTGGTCTCCGCCTGGTTTCATGTGTGTGGAGTTTGCATGTTCTCCC
>JABFEA020000029.1:5882473-5911229 GCA_019775915.2 Cyphomyrus plagiostoma
TTTCTGTTTTTACCACAATTTGGGAATTTTTTTTCCACAAATTTTTTCTATGCAACCCCCCCCCCCCCCCCCCCCACACACACACACACACACACACACACACACACACACACACACACAGAATTTTGCATTTTCTGCACATACAGTGGAAAGCGGACGACTCACCAGGTGTGTTTCCAGGTACAGCTTGAGGCTGGTGGTATCGGCTGTGGGGGGTAGCCAGTTCTCAGTTGTCTCTAGGGCCTCTCGTAGCCACTTGATGAACTCATCGAGTTTGCTAACAAAGACCTGTAATAACATATTTCAGAAAGAGGTATTTCAGCTTTTGTGATTCATGCAGCCTATTGAAATTTCTACACGACTGCAGTGGAATTTAATTCCAAAAAATTTTGGACATACAGACTAAACTTCATACAGCTGCTGATAAAATACAAGATTTTCTTTCCCAGCCAGACCAACACTTGAAATTTATGCAGACAAATTCAATTGTTTGAAAATCCCATTTGAAACCACCAGATATTACATTGGAATTTTACAAGAAACTGTTAAATTTCCATTAAGGAAAATAATCAAGTAGTCAAGTTGGAAGCAAATTAAACTTTCACTTGATGTAGCACCTGCACCTTGTAGAGAAAGAAAACTAAAATGAATGTACTTCAATATAAGCCATATATTGTTCAAAGAACAATTCCCACCTGCTTCTAGTCGTTATTAACTGGTTTAATATGATGTCGTTGTGGCGTGTTTCTAGTGCCATCTGCTGGCCAGAAATAAAGTTCTTGTTAATGCATTGATCAAAGTCAGCGTTTCACTTCTATTTTTATGTTTTATGCTTGAGTTTGGTTGGTGTTTTGTGTTGTTTTTAAATAATATCTTGTAATCACAGCAAAGTAAAAGATCCATTGGACATTTAGCCAGCAATGTGACCCACTCCAGATCTATGGACATTTTATGGAAGCCTATGAAGTGCTTAATACTGCACACCCAAAATGTACCATCTGGCCTACCGATTAAAATCAACATGACATAATGCAGCTGACGGAGTTCTGAATGCAGGTGTTACAGAGGAAAACACTGTCCAATATAAAGTAAAAGTGAACTTATGATAAGTGAGAGACACCTGGTTTTTTGGGCCCTTGTCAGGGCCCTTACATAAAAGATCGTTACATAAACTTCAGCTGGTACAGAATGCAGCAGCCAGAGTTCTCACAAAAACTAAAAAATTTGATCACATTACACTTGTCTTATCCTCCCTTCATTGGTTACCAGTTAAGTCTTGATTGACTATAAAATACTGCTATTAATCTATAAAGCACTGATTGGCCTTGCACCAGAATACCTTAGTGATCTGCTGACCTCATACAGCCCCCCACGCTTGCTTCGTTCTGAAGACGCAGGATATCTGTTAGTACCTAGGGTAGAAAGAGCTATGGCAGGCTGCAGAGTTTTGTACTATAGAGCTCCTCAGCTGTGGAATTGTCTTCCACCTGATGTGCGGGTTTCAGTCTCACTCTCAATATTCAAATCTAGACTAAAAACACACCTGTTTAGTTTAGCTTATAGGGACACTAGTTCTAGCTCTATCTAACTCCTCACTCCCAGTCAGACCTATAGTGTGAGGTGTAGAGAAGGGTGAGGATCAGAACCATTGGCTTTGGATAAACTGAATTGACAGTGCTGTCATTCTAGCTTCACAATCACTTGTGGGATTGGAGTGTTGACATTTCATTGACTCCCCATGCCTGCATTCCCACCTGTCTCTCCCTCCTACTTATGCTGCCATAACCATATCTGCCAGAGCTTGCACATTACACTTCATATTGCACTCATCTAACTTTTAGCACTGCCTATAATCTCCCCTACTTTGACTAATTGCATATTTTATTTCTCATACTCCTCCTGAGGGGTGCTGCCTGAGGAGTTCAATCTATAAAGATGTCCAGCACACCCTGCAACATGTGACGTCGCCACTACCAATGACGTCCGTGCATCCAGCTCACTGTTCTGCCTGTGTCATCTTCCTTGTATGACCCTCTGCCTGCCTTCTGGTTGCCTGGCGAATGGAGGGAGCATTGGCACCGGCTGTCATCTCCCCCCTGCCCCCTGTTTGTGTCTGAAATTTTACTGTATTTGACTCTCCCTGCCGGCCCCTGGAGGATGGGCTCCCCCTTTGAGTCTGGTCCCTCCCAAGGTTTCTTCCTTCTCGGGAGTTTTTCCTTGCCACTGTCGCATATGGCTTACTCACTGGGGGTTTTGGGTGGGGATGCTGTAAAGTGCTTTGAGACGATGTAATGTTGTGATAATGCGCTATACAAAAATAAATTTCTTTGTTGTTTGTTTGTTGTTGTCAGCGGGCGCATGTCAATTGTTTAACAAGACAAAACCAAAACATAAAGAATCATGAAAATAAATATCACTTCCTGATACTGGAAGACTGCAAGATCTACACGTTTTTGTAGACATTGGAAGATTCCACTAAAAGTCAGTGATTAGATTACTATCACAAAAAGCATGTGGTAATGTGATGCAGAGACTGGGGTGGTAGGAGTGTACTGGTTGGCAAGAGTAATGTGATACAGTGAAGAATTAAAGAAAACCTCCCTCTCTCTCTCGCTTTCCAGAAGCAGAAGCAAAGAGAAGGAGAGAAAGCTCATCACGTCACACATGACTAGGCCTTCGAGGTGCCTCCGGTGGAACCTTCAGCTGCCAGCTGTCTGTTGCCATGAGGATGAAGTCATCTCTGGAGGCCCACATGCTAATGCAATCAATCACACCAGAGTGTGACAAGTATCATCTCAGGGTAGCGTGCCTCACTGGCTCAGCCTGCTCTACTGGGTGATACCCAGTAATACCTGTCCTCCAAACTGGGAAGGGGACTGCAGAAAAAGGCTGCATATTATCGATCTTACTCTTAAAGCCTTTTTTTCCATTCTTGGTTACAGTACTATTTAGCTGTCTCAGTTTTAAAAACATATCCAGTGAGTGCATAAAATGGATGGATGTATGGATGGATGGATATCAGCAATATACATTTTCCACAGCTGTAGTTTTAGCATTTATCTTCAGTCATTAACTTCCAAAAAACATTGTGCATTTATGTCTGTATATTAATAGGTTTTTCGCATGTTCAGTCAAATTCTTGTACAAAACTTCATTTAGTATATTTCATTGCAATATTCAAATTTGCTTTTATAAAAGTGCTAAGGACTGAATTGTATCATGCAACTCTATATTCTTCCAGCAGATGGCGCCACTTTTATTTAAGCACTTTTATTTATCAAGTTGACTGCTATTCGGTTTAACTGGTAGCGTTTAACGTTTAAAGTATGTTAATAAATGTTTTATGTGATATGGTTAATCCACTAAATCTACGTAACTTTTTAACATTAAAAATGATGTTAAATACAGCAATTATAACACTCACTGTTTCAAGTATATTATATCGAACCATCCATTGCCCAACCCACTTATCCTACTGGGTCACAGGGGGTCTGGAACATATTCCGGAATCAATGGGCACAAGGCAGGGAACAACCCTGGACAAGGCACCAGCCCATCACAGGGCACATTCACACCTATGGGCAATTTAGTAACTCCAAGCAGCCTCAGCACATCTTTGGACTGTGGGGGGACGTGAGAGTACCCAGAGGAAACCCCACAACAACACAGGGAGAACGTGCAAACTCCACACACATGTAACCCAGGCAGAGATGGGAATCCAGGTTCCAGAGGTGTGAGGCAATAGTGCTAACCACTGCACCACCATGTCATCTTACTATAGTATTTATTTATTCTATTTGTATACTTATTGTACTTAATACATTTGTGAAAAAGACAAGTGAAAGAAATTATTCATGGTACTAGAAAGAAAATATTTCACATTTGTTGAAATATCGAACAATTTCATATTTATCTTACACTAATCTAACAATGTTTTGTTAAATGTGCATTATTTGCAAATATATTTGTACCTACAAATCTTTTTTCAAATATCCTTGATTTTCCTCAAACACTTCGAAATGGGTGGGGTGAGGTATTATAGCTCACTGAAAAATGTTTTCACAATGGAATTCTGGCACGAGTTTCCTTTATTACCACACGATGGCACTATAGTGTTTAAGTTCTCAGCCTCTATAGCATACGAATTGAACATCAAGTACATTTGGCACATAAAAGGGCTCATCCATAAGTTACATCAAAAACAATGTTTAGTTCCAGACAGAAATTGTCAAACACATAATGAATGTTGAAGATATATCCCTGCAGGAAGCTTCTCAGTTTAAGTAGTGTTAGCCAGCGATGTTTCTAAACTACAGAGATTTATTGTTGAATTATTTAGAAATTTCATTATTTGAATTGTACTCAAGAGTGAATTTTATGACAAACTGCAGGTAACTGACAGTACCACTGAAATCAATGTAGGGCTGCCGTGATTAGTCAATGTAGTCAATGACATCAATATTTTTAATTGATGCATAGTTTTTTTATTTTAATAAAACTATGTTTATGATTTCTAAAAAGCAATTCATTACAAATTAATTGAATGAACAAACTTCTGTTCATGTTTATTAAATTACCATTAGTAGGCCTACCTAGAACTTAATATCTTTTGTCTTTGAGGCCGCTAAATACTGGTCTTGGGCGGTATACCGGTTCATACCGAAAACAGTTTTTTATTATTGTTATTATATGAATTTTTCTTATACCGCAATACCGATTTAAATAGCCTACACAACATTCGGAAAGTGGAGCAGCTGGAAACTGTTTAAGGGGGGACCTTTTTCACTGCTGCACTGCTAAAAAGGTATCACGAAAGATATAGCTGACGCTGGAGTTGAAAATAATAAGACACTGATACCAACAGTACGATTTTTGCCTAATTCGCCACACTTCATACAGCACGACAACAGCACAGGCAGGCATGCGTGCAGCACGCACACGCACACACTCGCGCAGCCCCACCCCTCCTCTCAATATCCGCTGAACGCATTCGTGCTGGTTACCACACACATATCGAGTTGGCTGAATGTGGTTTATGCTGTAGTTGAAGGCATTTCGCAAGCTGCTTTTGTAAAAAAAATGCCAAAGTGTTGTTTGGAAGTATTTTGCAGAACTGCATGGAAAACCTAAGGATGTCAAAAAGTCTCTATGCCAACAGTGCAACAAAGTTGGGGTAAACACCCAGTTATACTTAAAAAAATACCGTCATATACAGTGCAACTGACGGAACTTAGAAAAATACCGTGATATCAATTTTTGGTCATACCGCCCAGCTTTACTAAATACACTGATTACTAAAGCCATAATGACGTCTGCCTACTACAAATCACTACTGAATAAGTGTTTAGGATAAAACCTGGTCTTATTCGACGTTGATTAACGGTGCCAGTGTGTGGGTTCATGCGCGTTGGACTTGTTGGGACCAGTGTCGTGTATCGTAAACCAAAACTGAAATGAAAACGGACACTAAATAAAAGAAAACAACTCGTTAACTGAGATAAAAATTAAAATCATTTTTACAAAAACATGTCTAATCTGCAAAAAAGTACCGCTAGACCACAATACCTTTTAAAACATCTTTTTACCTTTTTGTTTAGATTAATTGACCAATTGATAAAATAGTCGATAGATGAATCTATAGAAAAATAATCATTAGTGGCAGCCGTACACCAATGTATTCTACCTTAAATCTTGTTTTTACAGTATTGTGTAGTCTATATATATATTTATAAATTTACATCTCCCATAAGCACTTAAGTAAGTATTCAAACTTGTATAACATTACAGTACCTCAATCTTGTTCCATATGTCTTTATGGTTTTCCTGATGCTGGATATCCTCCAGTAGCTGTTTGATCAAGTCTTGGTGATGACGGCAGTGTTCTTCAACAGCAGCTGGCTTCTCTGTTCTTTTACACTCACCAGCATGCCAGTAAACCTCGTCCTCTGATAGCAGGTCACTGAGGGGCCCTGACTCAATGCTCTCATCAAGAGAAGGTGCAATGTCACTGGAAGATGTAGGGGAGAGATGGCCAGAAAGGAAAGCCTTCCCATACCTGCAGCCAGCCTGGGGGGGTGTTGAGCTTTCCCATTCTGAGTGCACGTCTGACAGCTCCCAGTCATCCACATCCTGGATTTGCTCCTCTGTGGGTCTTTGGGGAAGTGCTTTAGCAATGGTCTCCAGCTTTAATGCAAGAATTTCTGTCTTCTTCAGCTGAGACGGCAGAGCCAGATACTCATCGGACCCATACCATGACTCTTCCTTCAGAGGCCTGCCAGTAGTAGATGGTCGTTTCTTCTCAGGGATAGCTGGGGAAGCTATTTTTTGGGTTGGATCACAGATGGTTAAAGGGCTAGAGTCTGTATCTGGAGGGTTTTTCTTGGGTGAATTATTATTTTGTGGGGTGTCAACTAGGCAATTTTCCTGGGGGTCAAGGCTGAGCTTGTGGGAAGCTGGATGCTCCAGGTCACTGGCCTCTCCAGATTCAGATGAGCTTCTCTGAAGAGCAGGATCAGAGCCAGAGACTTGCAAATTCTGAAGGCTGGCCTGTCTACTTGGTTTCCAGTTCCTACTATTCATGGTCCTCAGGTTGTCACAGGAGTGTCTGACAGAATTAGGGTAGACGGTGGTGAGTTCCAGCCAGAACTTGGAGCGGTCTGGCTGACCCAGCAGTGATGGGGTGCTGCGACTCATGTCTGCCTGAAACTGAAGAGAAGAGGTGTGTGGTGCTCTCTTAAGGATGGTCTCCATGTCATCCTGGGACAGTCCTTCTGGGTACATTGCCTTTTTTGGCAGGGATGGCTGAGTGGGGGACATCTCATTGCAATTGAAACTGTCCTGTAGGTGTCTTTTGGAGAGTGTATTTTCACCCTGGAGAGCATTGCGGTTCATTGTGGAAGAAGTGGGGATGGTGTCTGTCGGCTGGCTGGCTGAAGAGTCCTCGCACCTCAGTTGGGGGTCTATTGGACTCCCAATCACAGAGGACAGGTGTTCAGCTGTGACTGTTAGGAGGCCCACACTCTGGATTAGCTCAGGAAAGTCTGACTCCAATGACGGGAAGCAGTGGTGAGACTTCAGGCCCCGGATCTGGCACTCGGCTTCTTCAGCAGGGCTGTAGTCATCTAGCTCAAAGGCAGTGATGCCACAGTCCAGTGAGAAGTAATCTTGACTACACTTGATTGTCAGCTGGCCTGAGTCATCCACCTCTGTCAATGCATCCAGCCGCGCCTGGAGAGAGAGAAGCCCAGTGTTCGTGTTGTTTTGAGAATTACATACATGTCAAAGCAATGAATGTACATGTAACATGTAAGGTAGTCTGCTGCGTCTCTGCAGTAGTGCAGTATACAAGAGTAATATTTTGATCAGCCTTTTGTAGTTGTATAACTGTATAACATCGCATTTTAAATTTCAAGAAATTAATTTACAGATATAGTACCAGACAAAAGTAGATAAAGTGTGTGTGTGTGTGTGTATATATATATATATATATATATATATATATAGCTAGCACATGCCCCTCCTGGGTGAGTAAGTGGCATGCAGCATATGAGTGGAAACACTGCAGAGGAGTGAAGGGACAGGAAGCCCTGCCTGGGAGGGGGACATCACAGCTGCTTAAAGGAACTGTGACAGATGCCATGAATGCACAGCCATGGGAAACGCAGAAACGCTTTCAATGGCCCATTCCAGGCCCACCTATCACTAACAGTCATAAGAATGCTATTCTTTAAAATGCATTTATATACTCTAACTGCATTTTATCATATTTTATCATGAATTTACAGCCAAATTCACTTTCCAGTGCACTACACAATGTGGTGACATTTTAAAAATGTCTCTTAAACAGAAGCTCTTTGTGAGCAATTTATCATTATAACATGGAGATAAGTGGGGAAATATAGCAGTCAGAGCTATATTAACCAGACTGGCAAAGCACACACAAGAGTCCAAGACTGAATGCATCTAATATACATGAAGTTACAGTCTTTTTACACTGCTGCATTTCTTGTGGTTGCTTGATGTGAGTATTGAAATGAAATGTCATGTGCGACTTGTAAAATTGAACATAGGGTACAGTGGGAATAGTGCACAAATAAGTGAATTTATTGTGCTGTAAGGTAGTCCTGTTAATTTAATTAAGAAAAAGATTTCTTGAAAACACAGATCTTTTTGTTCATTAATTTTTTCCCACCTGTTTCATGGTTCTGTTCTCATCCGCTGTAACTTGGTTAAGATTTTATCAGAGGACAATACAGTCATTTGTTCCAGCAATCCATCAAGTTCCGCTGCTATTATATGCCATAACAATGAAAATTCACTCCTGTTACACTCAGTCAATTTACAGTAGTTCTGCGAGCCATTAGTCACTTATCGCGCACTATTATTTGAAATCTAGCTTGCATACAACCTGAACTTGAATAATAAGCACCAGTTGATGGATTGGATATTGGTAAAGTACAGAGTTTCGCAGTTCATTTTATGCAGCGCCTGTGTGCACTTTGTGAAGCATTATGGGATATTCCTGATGTGCTTTGGTGATGAGGGTGATAAGGTTCCTGTTTCTGATTTGAAACAGCTTGTCTGCGATATGTACTGTGAATATCCAAAGTCATTTCTCTTCATATTTATGACAGGCGTCTACACTACAATTAGCAAAGCTGACTGTTGATCTTTTCCCAATTAAATGGAAGACATATGATTAGGAATCACACTTTAATTCTTAATTACTTTCCCTAAAGGGACATACTGTATACAAATGAGGTGTAACAAAGTAACACGATTTAGCAATAACTGAGTGACCCCTTATTATACTGCGAGGAAATATGTTACACGAGAAACTTTTTCACTTAATTTCATAGACCACAGATTTCCGCCAATCTGTCAAAGTTAATTCCACGCAGTATCTGTAGCAACGCATGTATATGTCTGGGAGTGTAATATAAGTACTTCGACAGAAGTGCATACACATGCACTGACATAGTCTGCCATTCACTTAGAATGAGATTGTGTGAGCTGCGTGGACGCTGTGAAACGCTGCATGCGGGTGTTTTTATGATACCTCATCATGGTCCTGGGAGAAGGCCTGCAGGATGTCAGTTTGCCGGGTGTAGTTGCCGTTGGAGTCCTGGAGGCTTTGCAGCAGTCGCTCCTTCAGGACCAGGACAGAGACTCGCAGCTGATGCCACAGGAGCTGCACGCTACGGATGTCGACGATGATATTCACCGAGTAGGAGAGCAGCTTAAGGGAGAACTCAGTCTCCAGCAGGGCGTGGATCTGCTCCACGTGGTCAGAGATATCCTCACAGATGTCCTGTCAACAAGAAGAGTTACTGGACAGTCCCGCGTACAGGTCTCATGGAGCTCCAAATGCTAGGCCAGATGAAGCACATGTGAGCAAATATAACCTATACAAGCATAATATTTGGTGAAGGTCTATTGCCATTATGATAGTAATAAATAATATGAAACAGTGTATTGTTACAAATCTGAGAAAGGGTTACAGTGTTTTAGTATGAATTAGCAAACTATGGTAACAATATAATATTGTTAGATATAACAATATATCTAACAATGTTTAGTATTAAACTGAGCATCTAACTAGGGAAACTGTAGGCATTAGTAGAAAATCCAAAGAAAGTCTGAGTAAGACTGGAAAGTTAAAAGCAAATGAATAAAGAATATTAACCATAAAACAATGGGGCACTTAACCATAGAAATAAATAAAATTTAAATCTTAGTACTACACAGTTATCCTTATAATAAAAACCTTAAAAGGTCAATGAAAAAAGCCAAGAAAATGATCGCCAGGCTTGTATTACTTAAGAAATTAATGCAATTCAAAGACACTTGTAGTATTAAATTTTCATCTTTCAAATATCAATAAGAAACAAAAAGAAAAATTGATCCTACATGGGTACATAATCTTATTCCAAGGTGAATGAATGATACTCTGGTATTACAAACAATTACGTGTGATTAGTTCAATGAACATCATCTTTAGTACTGCATAAGACATACAAACATACTACAAATACATTTTAAAGTATTCAGTATATTGCATAGTTGAAAACATAACCCTTTTTGTACTGGTTTTCATTAATGAATGTACATTTTGAATGTATTGTTGTCTTTGTATTCTTTGTACTGTATTCTTTAATCATAAATCAGACAGAGGTGAGGACACTAAACACCAGCACGTTAGAACATACTACAATTCTTGCCTCTGAAGTTCAGAGGAATACTTGTTTCTCTAATAATACCACACCAAAGACAAGCATTCTGTCATGGGAAATCATGACTTTAATTTGAGACGAATTTGACCAGAACATTTACAGCTATTTTTCCAGGGAGGGCAGCCTCTTACCTTGTTTTTCTTCTTGCTTTATTAAGCCAAATTGTGCCTTTCAACATCACATCTTCCTGAGAGACAAAGTCCCAATACTACACTGCAGCTATTTCTGATTTATGCAGACACAGAATAGGCTTGGATTCGTCATTTAATTGCCAACCTCATGACTGCATCTATAAATTTGCCAGAGGACTCGTATGTCACATTCTTTCCCAAGCAAGATGTAATGTCCAGCCCAAGGAACATTTATATTGCCACCCTATCTTTTACTTGTTTCTGTCTGTGATACTTCAAAATACAACCAGCAGAGTGTTCTGAAATGTACTTTGAAAGACTGAAAGCAGAACTACACGAAGACCCTGGGCTGTGCAGTGCCACTGCATGTGAGCAACATGAGTCATACTCCTCTCCAGCATGCTGCCTATGTTTCAGAGGTAAAAAAAAAAAAACTTTGCTCATCAAAACTCTGGGTCCAATACAGCTTACACCAGATTTGTTCTACAGCAGAATCCAGGTATGACTATCATCCCATAGATGCTAGGCGCTGAAAATAAGCCACAACAAGCAGGTGGCTGGTGGGACAGTTTTCCACAAACAAGAGGAACAGTTACGAAGAAAACCATTTTATGTGGGCCTGCTGAGTTTGCTTAAGTAAAGCATCCCAAATTTCCAGTACGTACATCTTGCCAGATAAAAAGGGGAATTTGCTTATTTGCTGAAGAGGAACTGTGAGAAGGAGCAGGCCTAAGCAAACAATGCCAGAATGCCAGAGCAGCACCAGGGGAAACAGACATACTTAGAAATGGATCTTATAAGGTGACCGCAGAGCTCTGCCTCCAACAGCTGCAGCTGCTGCCTGAGGACACAGGACCCTGGATCAGATACTAAGGAGCAGTGATCTATCTGCACAGTAATACTAGAAGCCTACAACTTCTTACACCTTATTTACACTGCTATACATACAAAATGTAGCAAATTGATAAGAGATCTGGTTGTCCGTGTTTTAATGCATATATCTGTACTTGTTTACTCATTACAATGACGTTCTAACAGTTTAGGCTGATTATATAACCCAGGTGCACTTGTGTGCTGAGCTCACGATTGCACACCATATCCTGAAGTGCCCTACATCATGTACTCACTACTCAATGGAGGGGATTATATCTGATGCAGTGCTCTTCCTCATGCTGAGAAACTGCATCAGAGAGACTCCAGTGAACACCCCCGCAACACAACACAAATTACAGTAGAAATCTAACTGAAATGCACACAATGTGTCAATGCCAAGTGAGTAAAATAGCTTCTATATATTTTTCAATTCTAAACCACCCCAGGGTGTATTTCAATGCCTTGCAACATTTTTATGCCCATATAAGTGAACACAGCCCACAACAGAGTACTCAGCCAGAAAAACAGATCTTTCATTTACAATATCTATTACTTTGACCTAAAAATAACCTAAATCTTGTTTTAACCATGAAACTATAGATACATTTTTTTCTAGTGCACCTGGGCATGTCATCTCCTCAAAGTACACATCCCAGGGGAATACTGTACATGCTGTACAGTTCTGAGGGAATACTGATAGGCCCATATATTACAAAATAGCAAACTGAGATACAGTTCAAAATGGAGTTTTCTCTGCTGTTCTTGACCAGATGGCTAATGATAATCATTTTAATTTTCACTAGATAAAAACGGCTGAGCCTCAAATGATGTAAAATCCTGTTTAAAAGAAAGATTACGACTAAAATCCACTGGTTTTGTGCAAAAACAGCTCTGAGCACCATCCACATGAATCAAAATTGGCCGAAGACTATCATTTAGTGTGTGCGTGAGTGTGTGCATGTTTGTGCCCTGTGATGAACTGCAGCCATGTCCCCTATATTGGGGAGAAGATCCAGGCCACCTGTGACTCTGAACTGATAAATGTTAAGAGGAAGGATGGAAGGTATATCAGAAGAGCATAGATGCCTCCATTGTACTGTGTCATAAGAAGTGCGATTGAGCTTTACAGTCACAGGATTCCCTCCATAGTTTTTCAGAAACTGCTACGCTTGTGACTTGTCACTTCATATCAATAACAACTCACAAGCTTAACAATCGCTTAATATCAATAAAGCTCACAAGCATAACAGTCACTGCATGTCAATAATGACTCCAAGACAAACAAAAATACTGGTCACAGCTCACTAAGCTTTTGGCCCTGATGCTTCCTGCTTCCTAAAATAATACAGAACCCAAGAATGTAGGTCAAGCACGTATCCACCCTAACACTACAGTAACACAAGCTGCGGTGTCTTCAGAACCGTATGTTTTAAAAAGCATTAATATATTCAAATACTTTTGCGTTATTTACGCCTTTTTTTCTGTTATTTATAACAAAATTATATTTCAGACCTTGCAATATAAATTTAAGAGCTAATATACTAGTATAATGTAAACTAAAAAATATTCAGCTAAATATCCCATTTTATTTTTATCTTCTTAAGTAAAATATACATACAAGCTAAATATATAATTAGAGAGGCTAAGAATATTTGGGTATGGAAGATATAAATACTAAATTGTGTTACAGAATATAATTGTGTATGAATTTTGGATTACCATTTAACACACAGATATGTTAAAACATACATATGTAATATCCATATATGCATTCTTCCTGTAGTACTAATTAAATGTGAATATTACAGTAGGTAAAAACAGTATGACAGGATGTGCGTATGTAAGAATGGAATTTAAATAATGGCTCCACCAAGATCTATTTCTGTGGAGAGCAGCTGTCACCTCAAGGCTCTAATGTGGAATCCACATGTAGCAGCTCACACAAGCCCCCATACACGCTCACTCTCACTGATGCAGAAATGCATGCAGGCTGTCATGAAAACAAATGCTATTCACACTGATTAACTTTTAAGTGACTTTGAACCAGCAATTTTAGAACCACTTAATTATTAAAGACACATATATGCAAAATTTGCTAACTCAAACCATTTCTGCAGAATAATAGTTTTTCGTTAACATGTACAATCTAATAGAGTATTCTCCTACTCAGTAATATTGCTACACATGCTGCATTAGTCTGTCATTTTTCCTGAACATTCGTCTATCTTAATCTGCACTTCAATAATTTCTTAACTACAAATCTATAAATGCATAGTGAGATATATGCCTTCCAAAAATACCCTGTACAGTTTCTATTAACACTCTGTAAACTCTTAAATCAGCTGATTCGGTCTGCAATCCTCCTTACCGTCTGATTTTGCACTGCAGTGGCTGCTTCAGTAGAAAACAAAGCCAAAATGGATTATGCTGTGTTGTTCATTTACCAGCACGGTTACTGCTCGAGGTTAAAGATAGTTGTCTGTCTCGCGTCCCCCACACTGACCCGGGTCTCCCTCAGACCAGGAGGGGCCTTGTCCAGACACACTGACAGTAGTGAGTTGGCTATTTTAATCACTGACCTCATCTCCCTTCAAGGGCTCTGGGCTGAAGACCCTGAAACCTACTTTCAGAACAGCTGAACAGAACACAACATGAATGACTGCAGCCACTGTCATTGGCTTTAAAAGCTCACTTTTTATGCTATAGACACCTTTCAGACAGAAACTTACATGAGTAGAAGAAACATGATACTGAATTGATAAACCTTGGGTGATACACAGTTTTCGAAGTTATTATAAAAGCGATTTGTAAGTGATACATGAAGTAATACATTCTTTCAGTTGCCGTACAAATCAATTATAAAAAAATACCATCTTCTTCATTCTCTGTGCCATTTTTCAGCAGCATTACAGTACACTGTACTTTTTTCTTTTAAATAGGGCATTTACAGCTTACCATTTAATCGAGTTTTTCTTTTTGTTTCTAGAGAAAAATATCAATCAATGAAATTAAATAAATGCAGTTTATGGTTTAGCACAATCAAACTCTTTACTGTTCCACAGAGTTTGATTACAAAGCTAACTAGCTTCACACCTCAGAACTAAGTCTAGTTCCTCCTCCTGTCAGCGTGAGCCTGAACCTACATACCCTCTCGTTAAGGCTTGTTCATCTATTATTTATAGTTCAATTGCCAGGTTGATAAACACATGTCTCTCTTCTGGCCCCATACCTACTGTCCTCAAAACAGCTGTGGTTACCCCAATACTCAAAAATCCGGATCTGGATCCAACATCTCTTTCTAACTATGGACCTATCTCGAAACTTCTATTTTTAGAAAACACGATGGAAAGAGTGGTAGCTATGCAACTTCACAATTTTCGTTAAATAAACATACTCTATGAACCTTTACAGTCTGGCTTCTGTAAACAGCACAGCACTGAGACAGCTCTAATGTGTGTTGTCAGTGATCTACTCAGGCCTGCTGATTATGGTGCCCTTAACATTGGGTTTCATGTGGGATTTGCTCTTAGGTAAGAAAAGAATCTATGTACAGTCAAGAGACACATTTGAGTGTTGACTACTTTGTGCAAAATCATTGCTTTATTGCATTTTCTTCAGTTCGTGAGTTGTATAATATTATCAAATGAAATTGCAATAATGTGTTAATCATTTATAATAGTAGTTTAAAATATATAATATTTATAATTTCAATAATAAATAATTCAGAATTATTTTCATAATAATTAAATTATTAAAATGAGTAATAGCATTTCATCCATCTTTTTTGTGTTATTTTCACGCTACTGACGCTTTTCTTACATTTGGAGTCCAGTGCTCCACCATCTTTAGATTTTTGTTTGGCCATTTTTAACTAATATCTTAGCCTTTCTTCATAGTTTGTGTTTTATTTCTGTGTGTGCACATGGCACTGTAGTCTCATGTCCTTTTATGGGGATTGTTGGGGCATTTACCCATGCTAATTAGGAACAACTAGTACGCGCTTTAAAATTACGATTCATCATTATAAGAACACATTTGCAAACATTTCTGTGTTTTATAAACATGTGAATCTGACATAGATTGTTATTAGAACCTTCTTATGACCTTTTTTCAAGAACAGATTTAATAAAAAAAGTGATATTTGTGAATGAGGTTCATTCTCCTCGTCTTAGACCTAAGAGGAGTATTTGACACTGTAAATCAAAAGGTCCTCATTTCCCACCTGTAATCTATTGGTGTTACTGATATATCCTACTCTGGTTAAGGTCATATCTCACAAACAGACAACATCTTATCACTTTAAGCAAACACAAATCCTCTACCTCTGTTGTTAAGAGTGGTATTCCTCAAGGATCATTTCTTGGCCCACTTCTCTTTTTAATTTACATCTTGCCTCATGGTCAGATCATTCATAGTCATGGCCTTCACCTTCACTGCTATGCAGACAATATTCAGTCATATGTTTGCAATACTACATTCAATCCTCTCCTAAAACACTAGTGGCATGAATCTCAGTAAAGGGGACTTGAAGCTTTGGATACATGATAAGTCCAGTACTATTTGACCCATCACTAAACTTTGATCTGCATATCAAGTCCCTGACCAAAAGTACATTCTACCACCACAATATTGCTTGCCTTCAGCTATTTCTCACTCCTTTTTCATTTGCCTTTCTGCTTCATCTTTACAAAAACCTTTTGTAAAGATGAAAAATTTTACAAAAACTTTTTTGTATAGTGATTTGTAAACTAACAGTTTATTCTGGAATCTTCACCCATAACAAGAACTCTACTCACATGACCATCATTCTCACAGTTACACTGGATACCAGTTCTGTCGTGTATTAAATTCCAAATCTTGCTGCTCACCTTGATAGCATGACATGGCCTTGCACCCCCTTACCTCAGTGAACTCCTGACCACTTATTTCGCAGACAACTTACTCCACAAGTTGGCAGGTAGTGTAGCGCCATTGACCCAAAACTCAGGAATTCTCTTCCTTAATCCGACTTAAAAATCTTCCTCCTTAAAGAATATTTCTTTTCCTGAACTGCATAGGTGATTAGCGCGCTTTTTTCCCCTCCTCTTCCTTGTAAAAGTGACCTTGGGTTTGTCGAAGCCACTATATAAATGTAATCATTACTATTATTATTATTTATTTTCCCATGACCCACAAAATCATATGTGAGGTACTATAAATAATCTGCTCTACACAGTGAGAGATATGCAGCTTTACAGCATTTATCCAACCAGTGAACTGCAAACTCACTGTTTTGTAGCAAGATCATTAGCAGTTCATCTCGATTAGCCAGATGCTTTAGAAAATAATTAATCCTTGGTCTCCTGTTTCTCCAGTCACTGACTGTAGCTCAATACTAAACTGGAGCCTGCCGCCATGTCGGGATTCTCCAGATTCTCAGCAGGGGCGGGATTTCGTTTGCATCATCAAAATAAGAAGCTGCAAGTCACTTTCTGCTGCAATATAAAAAGACGAAGTAGAGAAGCGACTGCCAGCTGCTCCCCAAGATGAGACTACAGAGGTCTTACTGTGTGGGCCAGAATACTGGGAATGATGGTACTGGAATAAGGCTACATATTTTGGCCAGGTGCCCAGAATCTACTAATATGTGTGCACTATGTCACCCGCTTCAGAAAAAACTCACCTTCTGACTTTCCAAATTCTAAACATCTATGCTATATTTGACACACCAGCCAGTCATGGGTATCTAAGCATGTTCTGATCTCATCCAGTTTCTCCTCTCATGGAACCTTCTATAGTAAGAAATACTGCAGTTCTCCCTAACTTTGGAGGGTTTCAATACCAGCCTAATTCGGTTTCTCACCACAGAGGCTGAAATATAAATTGACACAATATTCCATTTAGAGTTGTCACGAGTACTCGATTAATCTTGATTACTGTTTTAAAAATGCACTGATTAAAATTTCCCTTATTTATCGATACAGTCTGTCAAATAAATTGGTGGTGTTGCTGCCAGTTGTACTAACAGGCACAAAGCAATGCGGCAAATCACTTGCTGTTGCTTGATATCATCTCTATAGAATTCGAAATCCTGTATAATATTTGTTAAATTTCTCACAAACATGCCACCCTACAAGCATGGACAAAAATGAGTATTTGATTGGCCGATACAGCACATGCAGAATTCAGGCAAAAGGAGCAGATATAAAGTATACACTTATTTATTTAAAACACACTAGATAATGCTGAGAGGGAGCCATCATTAAAACTGCAAAGTTTGCTACATTTTGACAGGGTAAAATATTGTAACTTATCGGTGGTCTTAACCCACCCAACTATCTCAGTCCTGTGAGATGTGACAAATGCATGTGCATAACATATGATGTTGACATTAACACTGCATATTTGGCAGGCCCATGGCACCATGGGTAGCACTGTGACCGCACACCATCACTTTGTATGCGTATGAGTTTTCATGTTCATCCCATGTGTGTGTAGGGTTGTGCCAGTTTCTCCAGTTTTCTCCACAGTACAAAAATTGACCCATGTCAGTGGACACCCTGTGATGCTCTATTGCCCCTGTCTGAGGTTAGTTCCTGCCTCACGCCAATTTCCTGTGTATAATGTATATATATATATATTTCATATACAGTACCAGTCAAAAGATTGGACATGCTAACCCTGCCACAATGGAGAGTGATAGTGTGGCATCACCACCTGACCTAAACACATTAGAAATGGTTTTGGAGGACTTTGACCAGAGAGTGAAGGAAAAGTGGCTCAGGAGTGCTCAGCATATGTGGGACCTCCTTCAGGACAGCTGAAAAAGCTTCCCAGAAGGTCACCTCATGAAAATAACATAGAGAAAGTCGCATCAGCTAGTCCGTGGAACAATTGGGGTTAAGGGCCTTGCTCAGGGACCCAATGGTGGGATCACTTTGCTGACCTAGGGATTTGAACCAGCAACCTTCTGAGTCCAAACCCAGACAGCTGACCCCTAACAAAGTATTTCTTTAAGTACTTTTTTGGTCAATACATAGCTCCATATTTGAAATTTTACATAAGTCTTTATAATTATTCTAAAATGTAGAGAATAGTACAAATAAACATTTCTATGGGTAGGTCTGACTTTTGACTGGTACTGTATGTATTACAATTAAACAGTTACACAATTAATCATCAAACTAATCATTAGATTACTCGGTTATTAATATAATCGATAGGGAAAGCCCTAATTCCCTTTGAAAATTCTTTACTGGGAATACAGTTGCTAGCAGAAGTGCTCCCACGTCCTTTGTCCTTATTGCATGACAGTCTGATACTAGATAACGTTTATGAGAGAGAAAAAAGTTTTTTCATTTATTTATTTTTATAGACATATAGTCCACTAAATATCCTGTAATTTTAATTGATTTAAACTAGACTAAAACAAAAAAAAATCAGATAACAGTTTATTAATAGCCTAAAGAGTATACAGGCTAGGCATCCACGTTTTAAATTCCTCAATTTTTTTCTGTTGATGCTGCTGCTGCGTCTCTCTGTAAAATAAAATTTCCCACAGCGTCACGTGAAATTAAAAAAAAAATTATTAGACCAACTTTGAATGACAAAATGAATCACCAGTTTGATTACCAATATTTGCTTTACAGGCTTTTATACGTTAATTTACTTTATAGACTTGGTATACTACAACCATATAAAACTCTGGCTTCTGCCTGTTCGCGTAGCACACTCTCATGTTTCTGAGAAAAGTGATTCCAAAGTGAATCTTTACTCACTGAAACAGTTTCACTACATTGTTGTTCTTGCTCTACATTATTGTCATCTATACGTCTGATAAGAATATTACACTTGTATGATTTATCAGTTTCCTTTGTGAAATACTGCGAATTACATCTCGGCCAATATGTGTAACAGTCTTGATAATTGTACAGATGAATTCTAGGTAGATTTGTGCACGCCTCAGAATCGTAGTGTGAGCCGTATCGGAGCGAAATTGGAGCGAGACAGAGCGACTGCTCCAGCCTTAATTGGAAAACCGCACCGCGCTCTGATCAAATTCCGCGCGCTCCTAATACATTATTTGCACTCCCTCAAGTAAAGTGTTACTCAACAATTTATATTACATTTAACCTAAATATGTCTTAGTTCTACTAGAAATACTTCAGTTGTGATACTTACTATATAGGTGTCCCCTGCCCTGTATTTCCTGAGATACGCTAATAATGAATTTCATATAAATGACTTAACACCGAGTGACAACGCCATCTTGTGTCCAGCATGTACAAGAACCCCGACATGTGTCGGTAGCCACCAGGTTCTCTAAATTGACCAGAGAGTCTGTTTGTGTGCACTGTATGTATTAAGCTGATATACATTCTGTCTGTCCACGGCATACCCTCAGCCCTGTGCCCCTCACTTCCTATGATAAGGTACCACAAGCGTGTACTGGAAAATTCATTTCAAGAGACATTGCCTATGTGGAATGATACAACTGATAATATTCACAGTCATCCTCTAGATGGCGCCAATCCCATGTGAATGCACTGAGATTTCGTAACAAACTGATTACAGGTAAGATACAAGAACGTAAGCACTGCATGGTCATTAAAACAAATGAACTTTGTTCTACTTAATAATTCTGACATAACTACTATCGGTTAAAAGCAGAATAAAAAAACCTATGATAAATGGTAACACATATGCACTGAACACCCAGACTTCCTACAGAGACATTCACTTAGGCCAATCTTGTTTGCAAAAGGCCAGTGTGCCCGCAGGTTTTTGGGATAACCTTTAGGTTAGCTGTTCAAACCCAGGTGTGAGGGCTCTTCAACCAATCAGTCCTCTAATTTTCTGGATAAGATTGCCCACCCCTGGCAAACTGCTAAATTATTGATGCTTTTAATTGTCCATAGTGTGTGAATGTTTGAAGGGATATGTCCCTATATGTGCATCGTAATGGACTGGTATTCCTATTAGAGTGCACCACAGCTTTCTATCCTGTGCTGCCTGGAACAGGTTTCCAGGATAAGCATTTGGTGGATTGATGGTTTTATCATCCCTCAACAGTGCCCTCTGTTGGTTCACATAAAAAAAATTGGTATTAGAAATCCACATGCTTGGAATACAGTATTACAGAATTACAGGAATATAAACTTTCCAGTTTCATATATGCATGTATATGTGCAATTAATATAAATACAGCAAGCAGTAAATATAGTGCAAGAACAAACAAACAGGAAAATAAATAAATTTAAAAATTGATTATGCAATCATTAAATGGCAATAAATTGGCATTTTGCACAGTTTTAAGCAATTCTGAGCAATTCATGACATTTTATCACAAAATCAGCACTAAGTATGTTTAAATAAATGACATGAGTTTTATAAATAAAGCAATGCAAAAGGACAAAAACTAAATCTTCATTCCAGCCAATCTTCATTTTGGATTGGCTAAGACAAGAGTGTGTGGAAGACGAATGAATGAATGAATGATTTGTTCAGCTTGCATAAATGATTGCACTTCACTACAATTCTTCATTATAATACTAATATTCTGAAATTCAAAAGACTTCTCTAATCTTAGTGGAGAGAGGGTTATTGAGTAATGCTAAAGAGATATTGAATTACACTTCACAGATTGAACTGCTGGTGGGCTAATGGAGGCATATATCATCTCCTCCTGGACAGGCTAAAATATAAATGGACGTGGATAGGGTTTCACCAGAAGGGTCCGAGGAAAATCACATTATACTGAATTCTGACAATAGCAGTATGGGAGTCTAATGATTGTTCTGCATCTGTTCCTAATATTTACACAATAATCATTCATTTAAAAAGGTTGAATTCACTGCCCTCACTAAAGTATAGTCAGAGACATTAGGGTTTCATTATCCCTTTTTTTCCACAGTTGCCCTTTCCTAAAGAAAAACAGGAGAGTTAACTTAAACCAAAAGCATTCTACCCTTAAAGTGTCACTAAATAATAATAATGGCATACAATCACTCCTCACCATATAGATAACTTGTTTTTTCGTATGGGATTAGTTATGTGATTTTTATATCTTGAGCTGGATGTGGTTGGTGTTTATTCACATTGTTATTTTAGGTTTAGTTCAGTACAGAAGCAAGAGACCCGGAAGACTCACCTAACTATTGTTTTGGTTTATGGTCGGAAGACAGGAATAGACCGTTTTCCCTGAGTTAGGAAGTCAGAGCGTTGCTTTTCTTTGCATTTGTTACATTGTTGTTTCCACCACCTTGCTCTATTGGTTGATGTGATTTCATTCATTAAATATTTCAGTTTTTGTTCATCACCGTCTTTATGGCTTCCTTATGTTATGTTGTATCATTATGGTATTTGGTGGTCACATAACACTTCTATACCATAAGATTACTATAAAGTGGAAGTTTGAGGCAGCCTTTCTATAGCTGAGCTCCAGAAGAAGCTTATTGGTGAATTGCATGGACGTGGATTTTTCTCGGAAGCGGTGAAAGTTTCTCCTGTGGATCTTTCATCACCTGACCCTGGTAAATTATCATCACCTCCATATAGTAAAACTGCACTAGAATGGAAACGGTTAGAATTGAGAGAAAAGGAAACTGAGTGGGAGCAGGAGAGAATAAAATTAGAGGTAGATTGACAAACACTTAGAGAGAGAGAACATGAGTTACGTTTGAAAGATATGGAGTTTGCATAAACACTTTGGGTAAAAGAGTTAGATATTAAGGCTTGTAAGTCTGGGAGTTTTATTAAACCCGATGATAAGTTTTTTGCTCATTTTGAGCGTGTTGCCACTACACTGAGATGGCTGAGGGAAATTTGGACCATGACCTTGCAGTGCATCTTTACAGGGAGGGTACAGGAAGCATACTCCTCGCCGACCCTGGAAGATGAGGCTGATTATGAAACGGTTAAGCAAGCTGTCCTGCATGTTTATTTGCTTGTAGCTGAAGCTTAACCACAAAACCTTTGTCTGAAAGTCTCTTATGTTGAGTTTATTCGAGGAAGAGAACTGCTTTTTGATTGTTGGCTTAGTTCTCAAGATGTGACAACTTTCCAGGCATTTCATGATTTAGTTATCTTGGAAGATTTTCAAAACTGTCTTTGCAATCTCATGTTGTTACTCGTGTTGGTGAGCACAGAGATACCTGCTCGTGCAGCCGTGCTTGCTGACGCGTATGTTCTTACCCATAAGCGTGTAAACTCAGCTTCTGTTTAGTTTCCACAAAGCAATGCCAGTCCCTCTAAGCTCCCTAAACTATTTAATGAAGTTGTTTCTGACTCGCTCAATTTTTAGGATAAGTGCACGTCCATGTCTAAGTTTGCGATCCCGACCTGCGCATATTGTAAAAAACGTGGGCACATTCTTGCAGAGTGTTATTCCTTAAAGCGTAAGAATAAGGCACGTCATCATCCAGCTTCACTGAAGTCGGAGTCAAATGCATGTGTTTCTACTATGCCTTTGTTACCGGATGCGATTAGTGGTGATAGGAGTTTTGCGCCTTTTATAATGTATGGTTACATCTCTTTGCCTACCCGACCAGGTGAGCGTGTTCCAATTAAGATCTTGAACAACGCTGTCTGTGAGTCGGTACAGTCTCCTAGCATGGTGGCGGCATGCTGTGAGGAGGATGTTTGTGCTCCTGACGACTCCGTTTTCCAGCCTTGGCTTAAGAACTCCAAGATGTTGACCGATTTGGGGGCTCTCCTCTGCCATTTGCCTGAGGAGAAGTGTGAGCAGTTGAAACATCTGGTTTTTGAGTTTCCTGCATTGTTTGGTGATATTCCAACACGCACCCATGTTATGATGTTCTGCACGTACAGAGGTCCTTATAGGGCCTCTGTCTTTAAGGGGGGAGGTGTTACGAGCCTGTCAATCATTGCCTCCTGTTGGGCTGTTTCCTTTCATGTTTTGTGCTGCAGGGTGGAGCACTGGCATAGGTGATGTTGGTCATCTAATCAATTTAACTGTGCATATAAGGAACGACCTGGCCCGGGGCTTGAGTTTATTCTTCAGCTTTAAAATTACAATGCACAGATTTTCTATCAAACTGTTTCTTTCTAATTTTAGTCAGTGAAGAAACAAGACTCTTTTGAGCAATGGTACAAGCTTCCTGAAATTTGCTAGCAAAATCAAATACAGAGATTTGAGCACTCTATTCTTGAGACAACAATGTCTCACACAATAATCTCAATGGACCACGAACTGGGTGTCCAAATATTAATTCAGCAGGACAAAATCAAAGAGATTCTTGGTCTAGAAAGCAAAAAAATAAAATGAATTCCTTCATCCATATCATTTCCAGAATCAAGACAATGACTTGAGTGTTTAGTGATACCATTCTATAGTACCTATTTTCATGGTGGTAAGCGCTTGACACTTATGTTTTATATACAAACCTTGGCCATGATGTACAAAATCAACTATTTCATACCAGATCGGTCATCGCCCGGCACAAGGACCGCGTTTCCCGGCTCACACCAAGGCGAAGGCGATAAGTATGCTACTGGTGCACCAAGAAACAACATCCGAAAGAACTTCACCATTGGCACTTGGAACGTGAGAACTTTGAGAGAGACAGGTTAAGCTGGAAGAACTGACGTATGAGATGAAGAGATATGAGTGGGACGTACTAGGATTGTGTAAGGTATGCTGGAAAAGATTTGGAGAGACAAGTACTGTAGAAGGACACAAATTATACTTTAGTGGAAAAGAAGACAAGCATGAACATGGTGTGGGGTTCTTGGTTCACAAAGACATCATGAACACTGTCATGGGATGTAGACCAGTATCCAGCAGAATCATCACCATTCACCTCAGATCAACCCCCTTCAACATCACTATTGTACAGGCCTATGGCCCAACCCCAGATTACACTGACGAAGAGGTAGACGACTTCTACAACGAAATGCAAGAAGTTCTGGACCAGATCCCAAAGAAAGACATTATAGTTGTACAAGGGGACTGGAACGCTAAAGTAGGAGAGGACTTGTACATGCATTGGAAGGACACCCATGGACATTATTGCAACCTAGAAACAAATGACAGAGGTCTCAGACTCCTGGAATTTGCTAGATACAATGATCTGAGGCTGGCAAACACATTTGGATCACAAAAGAACTGAACAAGATGGAAATGGCACCACCCAGGTGGTCACCACCACAGTCAAATACTTACTGAACACTTCAACATATCAATGACGGAAACAGCCAAAGAGGTACTGGGCAAACACTGGCCAGTCAGAAACCCCTGGGTAACACCTGACATCCTGAGCCTATGTGACCAATGAAGAGAACTGAAGAAAAAGAAGAATGACACAGGGTCAAAGCAGTGCAGAAGTGTGAACCAAGAAATAAAAACGAGCACGAAAAGGGCCAAGGAGACTTGGATTAAGAAGCAATGCCAAGGTATTGAGGAAAGCCTATCAAAGAATAGCACCAAGAAGGCCTAGCAGCTGGTGAAAGATCTGACCAGCACAAAGCAGGGAAGAACAACGACCATAAAAGACAAAGATGGGAACTGTCTCACAGAAGGTAAAGAGGTCCTGAAGAAGTGGACTGAGTACTGCTCGGAGCTGTACAACCACACAATCACAGGAGACCCAGAGATACTGAATGTTCCCCCTGCAACTGACACTGACGGCTTCCCTATACACAAGGAAGAAGTAAAGACAGCTGTAAAATCTCTGAAGAAGGGGAAAGCAACAGGAGTTGACAACATTCCAGCAGAACTGATCCAGGCAGGCAGAGAAAGCACAATCGACACACTGATAACAATCTACCGCACAATAAGCCTGATATGTCACCCTAGCAAAGTCATGCTGAAGATCCTGTTGAACAGATTACAGCCACAAGCAGAGAAGATCATTGCGGAAGAACAGGCAGGCTTCAGATCAGGGCACAGCACAACAGAACAGATCTTTAATCTCAGAATTCTATGTGAGAAGTATTTACAACACCAACAAGACCTCTGTCATGTCTTTGTGGATTTTAAAAAGGCATTCAACAGAGTGTGGCAGGCAACCGTCTGGTCAACCATGAAACTGTACAACATCAACACCAACCTGACCAAAGTCATTGAAAACCTTTACAACAAGGTATCCAGTGCAGTGTTCTTCAATGGCAACATAGGCGAATGGTTCCGAACCACTATCACAGTCACACAGGGATGCTTGCTTTCACCCACGCTCTTTAACATCTTCCTCGAGAGATTCATGACAGACACACTGGAAAAACACAAAGGGACAGTCAGCATTGGAGGTAGGGATATCACCAACCTGAAGTTTGCAGACGATATGATGGCCTAGCAGGTACAGAAGAAGAAGAAGCAGAGCTAGTGGAACACCTTGACAAAACCTCAGCTGCATATAGAATGGAAATAAATGCAGAGAAAACCAAGCTGATGACGAACAACCCCAAAGGCATCAGTTAAGACATCAGGGTCGGTGGCAAGAAGTTGGAAACTGTCAACAGCTTCAAATACCTTGGAGCAATGGTCGCCAGTGAAGGATCTAAACCCGAAGTACTTGCCAAAATTGCACAGACAATAGCAGCATTGGCAAAGCTGAAACCTATCTGGAAAGATAGGACTATTACACACAGCTCAAAATCAGATTGATGCAATCTCTGGTTATTTCAATCTTTCTGTATGCCTGTGAGTCTTGGACTCAGACAGCGGAACTTGAAGGAATACAATCTACAGAAAAGAGGTGTTTCCGAAGACTCCTTGGCATTTCCTACAAAGATCACATCACAAATGAAACAAACAGAATCAGGCAGTACATTGGCCCTTATGAAGAACTCATTACCAGTGAAGAGGTGAAAACTGCAGTGGTACGGGCACGTCTCCTGATCATCAGGCCTTGCCAAAACAATTCTCCAAGGAACTGTTTAGGGGGGGAAGAAGAAGAGGCAGCCAGAGAAAGAGGTGGGAAGACAACATCAGAGAATTTACAGGAATGACGCTGAGCGATGCGCTGAGAAAGACCAAAGACAGAAGAAAGTGGAGGAAGTTGGTTGTCAAAGCATCATGAGGTGCCCCACGGTCTCACAGATTACGGGATAGAAGAAGAAGAGAAGAAGTGCTTAACACTTGTGTTTTATATACAAACCTTGGCCGGTCTGAATATCTTTTAGAGGACCAAAGTTAGAGCAAAGTATTATCACTGTTTTCATCACAGTTTTAGCTTTAAGAGTACACAAATGGATAGCTTCAGGAAAACGTGTGGCAGTATACATTATAGTTAGAAGATATTGATTTCCAGGTTTAGTTTTACCTTAAGGTACCCCTATTGTACCCTTAAGGAAGGGGTCCTTTTGCTGTAGGCTTCTATTGGTGGCTTAAAATGCGTTTATCAATATACAGGTGCTGGTCATATAATTAGAATGTTTTCGAAAAGTTGATTTCACTAATTACATTCAAGAAGTGAAACTTGTATAATGAAACTTGTATAATGTATATATTCATTCCATACATGGTCCTTAAACCAAGTACTGGTAGCTTTGGCACTGTGTGCAGGTGCCAAGTCCTGTTGGAAAATGAAATCTACATCTCCATAAAGTTGGTCAGCAGCAGGAAGCATGAAGTGCTCCAAAACGTCCTGGTATACAGCTGCATTGACATTGGACCTCAGAAAACACAGTGGACCAACACCAGCAGATGACATTGCACCCCAAACCATCACTGACTGTGGAAACTTTACACTGGACCTCAAGCAATGTGGATTCTGTGCCTCTCCTCTCTTCCCTCAGACTCTGGGACCCTGATTTCCAAAAGAAATGGATTTGAATTTACTTTCATCAGAGAACATAAATTTGGACCACTCAGCAACAGTCCAGTCCTTTTTGTCTTTAGCCCAGGCGAGACGCTTCTGACACTGTCTGTTGTTCAAGAATGGCTTGACACAAGGAATGCGACAGCTGAAACCCTCGTCTTGCATACATCTGTGTATAGTGGTTCTTGAAACACTGACTCCAGCTGCAGTCCACTCTTTGTGAATTTCCCCCACATTTTTGAATGGGTTTTGTTTCACAATTCTCTTCAGGCTGTGGTTATCCCTATTGCTTGTACACTTTTTCTACCACATCTTTTCCTTTCCTTCACCTCCCTATTAATGTGCTTGGACACAGAGCTCTGTGAACAGCCAGCCTCTTTTGCAATGACCTTTTGTGTCTTGCCCTCCTTGTGCAAGGTGTCAATGGTCTTCTTTTGGACAATTGTCAAATCAGCAGTCGTCCCCATGATTGTGTAGCCTACAGAACTAGACTGAGAGACCATTTAAAGCCCTTTGCAGGGGTTCTGAGTTAATTAGCTGATTAAAGTGTGGCACCAGGTGTCTTCAATACTGAACCTTTTCACAATATTCTAATTTTCTGAGATACTGATTTGGGGTTTTCATTAGTTGTCAGTTATAATCATCAAAATTAAAAGAAATAAACACTTGAAATTTATCAATCTGTGTGGAATGAATATATACATTATTCAAGTTTCACTTCATGAATGGAATTAGTGACATAAATCAAGTTTTTGAAGATATTCTAATTATATGACCAGCACGTGTAATATCCCACTTTTTCTTGATCAATTTCACTCATATGCACTGCAGACTCAAAACATTTAGATAAGGAAACACCGCTTTTTTGTGCAGTGCTTAGCTGTTGTTTCCAAAATTCCCGTAGCACCACAATTACCCGTCTAGGGGGAGATCATAACCTTAATATTGTGGACAACATCTTCCACAACATACTTCCCAACTGTCAGACCAAAACGAAGTACAAAGTGTTTAATTATGGATTGCTCATCCTGCTTACCAGTTTTGCAGTACAAAATAGATCCAGTTTGTAATTAAATAGCAGTCAAATGCATCCCATCTCAATGGCATCCAAATGGACTTCTTTAACTTCAGCTTCACACATTCAAATCACAGGCCACCTTCTACCTTATAAACAGCCAAATCCCCACTTAATACACAGCAAATGGTTAGAGTGCCTCACATTAATTTAACATCAGCTCATTTGAGTACAGAAAGTATGAAGCCCTTCAGTATAGAACAGCAGTAATCAGTACCATCACCTCTTTACATTTACCATTTAATGTATAATTCACTTATTAGGTAGAAGGGTTATTTATTGGTATTACAGATACTGGAAAATTATGTTTCACTATTTAACAGGCAGATACAAGCACAAGGAGCCTGGTGCCCAAGATAAAACACAAATAACCTTCTATTCATGCAATTGTCCATGGCCCTCTGGAATCATCATCCTGTGGGAACTTGCAGCACAAAGAGATCAGTCACACTTCAATAAAATCCCAGTACAGAGCAGTGCATGCACAGAATTTTTCAATGGAACAATGAGTTACTTTACCCGAGAGAGGAAAGGTTACAAGAAAATAACATGTCCAAATACAAAATGTCACTTGAGTTCTTAAATATTTATATCTAATAATTGTGTATATATACACTCACCTAAAGGATTATTAGGAACACCATACTAATACGGTGTTTGACCCTCTTTCGCCTTCAGAACTGCCTT
>JABFEA020000029.1:5911329-5925003 GCA_019775915.2 Cyphomyrus plagiostoma
ATGTGATTGGTTGATTAGATAATTGCATTAATGAGAAACTGAACAGGTGTTCCTAATAATCCTTTAGGTGAGTGTAGATTTAAAACATTATTGGAAAATTTAAATACAAAATACTTTTGAATAGACATGGTAACTGGGGCTGGTATATATTTTATTAAACAAGTTTAGCTGAGGTGTCATATGTAAACTATAACCATCGCTAAATCTTATTGAAGAACAGGTTCTTAGTTCTCAGGTCAGGTCAGGCTGGGGAGCATGCAAAGATGCAGTGCTTTGCCACACCCACCACATGACGAAACACTTTGGGATCCCAGTTGGCGATCCCCCCAGGTAGGCACACAGTCCAGTCCCACCGTCCATCTCCTGAAGTAAGGGGTTACGTGGGCATTGCCTTGGCCTGACCTAGCCACTTGGGTCCTCAGCAACAAGCAAAGAGGACAGGGAGCACCAGGACTCTAAACTTTTGCAAAGACATTGGGAGGGCCGCACACTCTTTTCCAGGGACCTCATGACCCCTCATGCCCTCCCAATCCTGGTGACTTCATAGGAACCAGAGTCACCAGAGACATGAGGTTGACATTCTCCCCAAAGACAGATGCACTACTGATGACTGTGCCCAAGAAGTCATTAAAGGCCTGTATCTTAGTTTTTACCCAAGACACTCAGGCTCCTTGCTCCTGTCTCTCAAGAGCCCTGATCAGAGCTCCCATTGACTCCACAGCATCATCAGCAAAGTCAAGATCAGTAAATCCTTCTGCACTGACAGATGCCCCACAGCTACTGGACCCCACAACCCTGCCCAACACCCAGTCCATGCAAGCAGTGACCAGAGTAGGAGCAAGAACACACCCCAGGCAAACCCCAGAATCAACTGGGAAGAACGCAGAGGTTCTCCCTCCACTCTGCACAGCACTCACAGTACCAGTGTACAGGCCAGCCATGATGTCCAGCAACTCCAGTGGAATCCCGCAAAGTCTCAGGATGTCCCACAGGGCAGCTCGATCAACTTAGTCAAATGCGACAAAGGCTGCAAATAACCTCTGCCAATATTCACGTATGCGCTCAATGAGAACCCTCAATGCCAGGATCTGGTTCATGGTAGACTTCTTAGGCGTAAAACCAGACTGTTCCAGTTGCTGGTAGGCAAGCAAGTGATGACGGATCCTGTTAAGGATGGCCCTATGAAGGACCTTACCTGGCACCAAGAGCAGTGTTATCCCCCTGTAGTTGCTGCAATCAAAGTGATCACTCTTCCCATTCTAGATAGGGACAACAAGTCCTGTTTTCTGGTTGGGATGACACCTGTACCAGGAACACCAGTAACACCAACACAACACTCAGCAACAAGGGTCAAGTTACCCATGACCAGGGGAGTGTCACATTGTGGGCACTCATCAACCACCAAGCGAAGATGCAAGAAAAATGACTCCCTCAATGAGACATCACTCACCGTGTTCAGAACATACTCTGACACAACAAACAAGACACCCAAGGAGTGCCTTAGCCTGAATCTCATGATACACTTGTTGAAAGGAGTGGCATCAGACACCATCAGGAGGAGCCAATTCACTATAGCATCTGCTTCGACCTGAGTATGGCAGCCATCAGAGCAACCAAACCAAAAATATGTATACCCACATACAGAGATCCGGCCACTCCCCGGTCTGTGTACCTCACTGAGAACCACCACTGGAGTTTATGAAGCTCCCCCAACAGCAGAGGAAGATGGTCCATAAGCCAACCCTGATGGCCCCCCTCAAACTGGGATCCAGGTGCTGCCATGCAGCAGGTGACGCCTCAGCGCCACACCAGCCCCAATCCCCAACAGGCCTGACCCTAATAACTCTCCAATGGTTTTGACCCTTCGGGGGATGAGGCTTTCCCCCATTCCCATGATCCATACAGCCTTTCCGTGGGCGGTGTGGAGAGTAGAAGGTTGTCGTGCCTGTTTGGTCCAAGCTGTCGTGAAGTGTTTTGCGGTGGCTGGAGTGCCAAACCCGCCACCAACCCCCAGATTTATCCCTGCAAGTTGGAGGACCACTTGAAGGGTCGGATGCAGTTTAACATCATACCCAGGACCATTCTATGTGCATGACTAATAATACAAACTAGATTTGGTGGTGTTGCAAATGACAGTATCTACCTTCCCAGATACAGTACTCAGGCCAGGCACTTCCCCACAAGCCTGCGTTGAACAAGTGGTTGGAAGTTGAGTTTAAAAATGTTAATCTTTGCACATCTTAACTACAAAAAATGCATTATAAAAAGTTTCATGTTATAAAAGCAAAACATCAATAATGCGCAAAACAATTTCTGTATATTTTAAAAATTGCTGTGAGGCATTATTTAAAAAAATCTTGCTTTTTGCTTTCTTGTGCTGAGCATTTAAAAATAACGTGTACGGTAATGCTGTTCAAAGGAATTGCAGCAGTTTATCCTTGAGGAAGGACAGAAATGATAACAACCACTATTTAATTGCATAGAGCTTTAGTGTCCTTTTCCCTAAAGAAGGATAAATAAAGGATATGAAAACGTAGATTCCTGGCTCAGCAGTAAACAGGGCTATTTGGTATCTTTGCCTACATATGCAGTGACCGCTTTATTAAATACACTTGCTTGCGCATACAAACAGCCTCTAATGAGTGAATCGTGTGGCTGCAACCTAATACATACAGCATGCGGAGAAGGTTAAGAGGTTCACTTACTGTTCATCTATGCATTACAATGGCTATGACACCTGGGCCCTGCATCAGAAAGGTTATGTGACAAAGACTACAAACTTATAATGTTATATTTTTAATTTTTACATTTATTTTACCTATTTATTTTCACAAATGAGAAAACAAGCATCTCCTAGGTTTTCATCCTAGGCGCACAACCAGAAGTGTGATTCAGAAAGCCCCTATATAAAAGCAAAAAAATCCGTGGGGATCTGGTGCAGTGTAGGTCAGGGACAGATGTGGGGCCAGTGTAGGGACCTCAGCAGATCATTGGTGGGCAGGATCCTGAGTTTGTGCAGGAGGTGGAGAGATTCTGTCTAGATACAGTTGGGCTCACCTCAATATACAGCACAGACTCTAGAACCAAACTCCTCAAGAGGGGCTGGACTCTGTACCACACTGGAGTTGCCCATGGTGAGAGGTACCAGGTAGGTATGAGCCTACTCATAGCCCTCTAGTTCTGCGGCAGTACATTGAACACGAGGGTCGCCTCCCTTCGACTTTGAGGCGGTGGGATGGGTTGAACCCAATCAGTGCTGTTTTACTGGACTTCTGTGCTAACCTCAGTTTGTCCATAATGAACACCATGTTCAAGCATAAGTATAGGTGCACCTGTACTCATATTGTTGGATCTGTAACCACATGTCTTGAACATGAGTTAGATCAGATAGCTAAGGGAAATGTCATATAGACCTGGTAGACCCAACTGCATAGTGAGGACCTTCTGGCAGAGGCCCCGCTACGGAAGATCTTCCACTCACACCTCCAGCAGAACATATTCATATTCCAAGAGAGGCTGGAGACATTGAGCCCCAATGGGCAATGTTGTGTGACTCCAGTAGCATTGGAAGTTTGACATTGGGGGGGACCAGGTTCTCCCCAGCAGTGAGGGGGTGGGGGCTGTGAGCACACATGCAATAGCCACAATACGAAAGTATGTGATGTAAGAAATATTTTTAATAAATTTATAACAATAAAGATTTCACCATATAAAAAAAACCTAATAATATAATTGTTTAGGGTACAGTTTCATAAAACATACAAAAAAATAACTGAAGCACACGACAAAATGTTTGTCTGATACAGCACTACAACATTTGCCAGGTTTACGTTTCCTACTTTCACTCTGCGAGTGCAGCAAATTAGCCTCAGTAACGTGCGGATTCGTGAAAGTTAATTATTTATTGGGGGTGGGTCTGTTGACATTGGGGGGGGATACAGGACCCCCCCCCCATTTCCGACACCCCTGCATGGCAGATGTGCAGAGCTTTGGCTTCAAGCAGCCCCCAAACCCAGTAGTGGTCAACAGTGGTAAGGAGCGGAGAGGAGCTCAGACATTCAGCAGGGGCTCAAAGTGCAGCCGCTGCTGCTCTGCACCGAAAGGAGAAGCTGAGGTGGTTCAGGCATCTATCCAAGAGGTGGTTTGGGCATGTCAAACTGGGAGGAGACCCCAGAGAAGACCCAAGATATGATGGAGAGATTATCTCTCTTGACTGGTCTGGAAATGCACATGTATTGCCCTGAAGGAGCTGAAGGAGGTGACTGGGGTCAGGGCATCCCTGCTCAGATTGCTGCCCCTGTGACCTGCACCAGAATAATGACAGAAAATGGATAGATGGGTGGATGGATGGATGACTAGGTTGTTATTCAAACATGTCCACAGACACAATGCCTTCAGTTTACAACTGTTAATAACTGTGTTCTGTTTGCAGTTTTTAACTTATAAATAATATCTAATAAAATTCTGTTTTCCCTGTCATACCGAAATCGCACCAAACTGTAAACCTAAAATCGAGGTTTGTACCACACTGTGATTTTTATGGTTAGAGGATGCTGCTAAACATCATCTTGTTAAACATGATACAACATTTAATTCATTGATCTTCTATGCTGTTAGTCCAGGGGTTGCGGGGGTCTGCAGCCTATCCCAGAAACTAGGGGCTGTTGGAGGGAGACCAGAGAACCCAGAGAAAACTCCATGATGACATGAAGAGAACATGCAAACTCTACACACATAGAGCTGAGGTAGATACTCAAACCATGGTCTCAATCGATCAAGAGATGTGACACAACCATATTAGTCACCGAGTCCTCCCATAGCACTTAATTTGGCCTAGTCATCATTAATTAATAAACTCAATCTGTTTTGATAAAATATGATTGCCATTTTTATTGTTACTTGTAGTCTATCTGAGATGCAATATGCCCTCTATATACCTATTAGAGATGCACTGAGTGTACTGGCCAACTATCAGTATCGACTGATACAGCAACAAATCAACCAGTGATTAAAACTGAGCCAGTATTGAGCTTGGGTGCCCATGTTACATTATAGGATAGATCCACCATGCTGGGTGGATACCTCTCATTGTTCAGGTCGTGGTGCATTGGTTGTGTCTGTAACTCTGTATTCGGATTTATTTACTAAAAAGTGCACAACTATGCAACACTGTTGTGTAGTCGGTTGCAGAAGCCGAATGTATAACATCATATCATATAACACAAACTGGGTTAATTAGGAACACAACAGCTCCCTCGCTCCCCTGGTACTCAGACCAGGCCTCCTTTATGCAATCAATCTGGGACACGCCTCGCACGCTGGCACATTCCACCAATTAGCGTACAGAGCCAGACCAAGAATAGAACAAGACACTGACAGATAAGAAGCAAAACATGCATTGCAGCCATTGGCTGAAAGGGTTGTAACAAATGCAACAAATTTGATTTTTCACTATAAGCAACACACACTAAAGTGTTTCTGAAAAGCAAATCCATTCCAGTACAGAAAGTATTGCAGTACTGTTGAATAACGCTACTTTGTCTATAAAGAAAGTGTTCTGTAGCAAAGAAAAAAAATTTCAGACAGCACAAAATCAAAATGATGGAGTTTATCACACTTGAACAGCCCTTCAGTGTAACCATGGACACTGGCTTTCAGCAATTAATAACATCCGCAAGTAATAAAATGCTTTAAATGTACAGCTGAGAGCAAATAGAGAAATCTGGGTTTATTTATATTCCACACCTTGGTAGCAGTTACTATCAATTCATTAGTTAATTAACTAATGTTTCTCAAATCCCTTCGTAACTAAAGGAGTGCTCCAGCCAACCCATTTTCATACTTCATTTGAACTTTTGCCTGTTAGACACAGATCACCAAAAACAAATCACAAAAACACACTGATGCTCGTTTTTGGACAACGTAATAAGATGACGATGATAAAATAATGAAAGAGGTCAATGTTGCAATATATAACTATAATGTAGGATGTAAAATTAGCGCAAAAAGGGCTTGTTGTTTTAATACCAGTATGCAACTGTGTACATAACAGTGTACCATTCAGAAAGGAATTGAGAATGAGCTTGAAATTCAAATTCAATAGATAAAATTAGTTGAAAACAGGGTGCAGAATTACAATTCAAATAAGAATATAAGGTAAGAACAATTAAAATGGCAGATGAATTCATATACATAGTGTAGGTGCAGCCACAAGTGAAATATTAGCCCTTCCTAGGTGTGCTCTGTAATGGATCATGGCTACTGGAGCTGCAGAAAAACTACAGATGCTCCGCAGGTGATGATGGGCTTACATTCCAACAGACCTATTGTAATGTGGTCTGGTAGAAACGTCAGTGACATCTTTATTTTGGTCCGGTAGTGGGATTGGTCCTCCGGTAATTGGCAGTGCTATTTAGGCAGAGAAAAGCTGTGGTTGAATGATTGTGACTGATGGCGGTGGTTGTGCATCTTCCCCTTTTCTGTTGGCGTAGCTTTTGTTTAATACGGTAGGTCTTAATTAGGGGTTTGTGGTTTCTTAATCATTTCTGTTGTCGGGTTTATTTCTCTTTTGTTTGGTGTGGTTTTCTAGCTGCAGCCTTCGGTCTTGTGGCTTTCCTCGCTCTCTAGCGCTTTCATGCTTTCTTCTAGCGCAGGTATGTGGCTTGTCTTATTGTAATGTTTGTTTGTATGCATTTATTTACATTGGTTTTCTGTTTTATAGCATGGAGTTATGACTTCGCCGTCCGTTATCCTGGAGGGGTGTATTAGTTCCCCCACATAATTCAGCGAGGCTCCATGAAATGGTTGTCACTGGAACCCAGAGCGGGGGCATTAATGAGTAGCCTTGTGGACTAAGAGGCTGGTTTTCGTCAGCATTGCTGTTTTGCTCTGATTGGATTTTGTTTATGTATTGGTTGTGTTCTTTTCCCAAATTTGTGTTACCGATTGGGAAGGTGCGGGTGGTTCGAATGGGCGCCTAGAGTCATCTGATGGTGGGACCGAATCATTGCATGTTTCTGTATAGAAGGGTTTTGTGTGGCTAACGTGTGCCTTTCTGGAGTGTGTTTCATCGAGTGTGTACGAGTAGTGTGACTATGGGAGTTTGGTTGTTTATCAAGAATATTGTCATATATGTATCTTGTTAATTTGGGTTTTTAGAGCTTGTATTATTACTTCTTCATTTTTTTGACTTATGTAATAAAATGTGTGCAAGAGAATCCACATCTGCTGCTTAGTGCATTGGACTTGTGTGGGTGATCAGCTGGACATAGTCATGTTTTCCCCAGAGGGGTCATTCTAACCGGCCTCTGGGGTGGTGGAGTCGGCTATTTGGGGGGGGGACATAGCGCCCCACCCTCCTTCTCCTTGCTGCTTTACCACAGTAACATGAAAATGAATACAGTACACCGAAGCTAACAAACATCATAGCCTAGCCTACCTTAAATATGCTATTTATGCATATTTATGCTTAGTTGGGCAAAATCATTAACATAACTCTAACCAAACAAACCTGCCATGTGTCTAGTCACATCCTTTAAATTGGGAAGGTGAATCACCTCTCACAACCAGCAATGGCACAGAATTGAACTCAACCAAAGACAGCATTTAAAACAGCATTGTTCAGGAAGCCAAGTAGCTCGTCTAAATGCTTTTTTTGTGGGCAGACATAAACCCCTTGGACCATCTCAGTAATAAAGAATTCATAGGGAAATACAAGCTGGTCTGGGGTGAAATAATGAGCCTCCTCAGTCTGGTGCAGGATGAATTAAAAAAGAAGAGCACACCAGATAGTCCACTGTGACTTCTGAGAGCTCTCTGCTCCTGTGTCACCAGTGGATGCTTGCAGAACATTGGTGATGCACATGGCCTCAGCAAGACTCCTACATCCAAATCTGTGCATGCATTGATCACATTTCTGTTGCACTTTGCCACAACCATTCTGAGTAGCTTCGTGGTCTTGTGTTGTTTTATGTCCAGTAGCACTATGGTCCTGGAGGAACGCGGTTTCATTTCACTGTGTACTGTATCAACTGTATATAGATGAAATGACAAATTGAATTGACATGACTTGATAGACAAGTTCCAGCTGTAGAGGATGCCTTGTTTGATACTATATTTTTGTAAACATATGAAGCAATGATTTTTGTTATATAACCAATAAATTTTCAATATTTTTTGCATATAAGTTGCGCACAGTTATAAAATATTGCACTCTGGGACTGTTGTTATATGCCAGACCTGGTATTTTCTTCCCAAAAAAATAATTCTTTTTAAGTTTTTACATTTATGAAATGTATTTATGGAGTGGAGTGTCCCTTAACTCTTACTTAAACAGAACCCCAATCAATCAGTACTGAATTATCAGCTGTTGGTATCAGCCAGAAATGTCCTTATTGGTGCACCACTGTTTTTAACAGTGTAAATATATTACACATTTAAGAATAGGTAAATATTCTGACTGTTCCTTGGAAATTTCATCCTCATAAATGTGTGCCATGGGACTTCTGTGGCAAACTTAATGGGGTCAAGAATCACGTATGGAACTTTCCAGTACAAGAGGGATCAGTGCTCTGTCAGCGGAAATGTTTCCCTTATTTAGAGGGCAGTGGTGAGACTCTAAAACTCTGCCCAGCCGGGGGACAGTAGGAAGGTGGCACAGAACATTCTATTTTGATTTAACCTTGCAAAATATGTTTCTTCTTTTGTTCCCAGTAGAAATAATGTATATAATGACAAACTCACATATTTCTCTATACCACTGTGTTTGGCAGGTTGCGGGTTCAAATCCCTCGGCCCTCCACTCTAATCTTCATTTGCATGCCGCTTTAGATGAAAGCATCTGCTAAATAAATGTCTCGTGTGTGTGTGTAGACGCATCCATCTATCCATTTCCTGTGTCCTTCAAGTTCATGATGAGCATAAATGACTAAACCACTGCTTAGACCACTCTGCACTATACAATAAAAGAAGAAGGAAAAGCTCCAGAAAGCTGGGGCAGCGCAGATCATAAATAGGATGGAAATGTCAGGATGGAGAATCGATTAAAGAAAACCATTCATGCATATCTGACAATGATGCCAAATGGTTTAACAGCACTCAGAGTAAAAATTCAGCTGCTTTTTATTACCTGAAAGGAAATACTTTACGGGTAGATGTGGGGGTGGGTGATATGGCAAAAAAATCATATCATGATTAAAAATTTCGATTTTATCACAATATTTATACTGATTTGAATGATATAGATTTTACTATTTTGCAAATTACTGAACAGTACAACCAAACTATTTTCCTTTGTAAAAATATAGTCATCTGTATTTTTAGAAGAAAAACAGGATTTTAGCCAAAGAACATTTCTGAACAGTTTTTAATCAGTTTGTGCAATTTTGCCAACAAGTTTATTTAAAGCTAAATAAATACTTATACTTACTTCAGAACAGAATATCAATAAGAACAAAAACTTACAAATGGTAAACAATAAAAATGGCAACTCTTATGGGCTATGGGCTAATGTAATTAATTTATTACTGAATTATTCAACATTGTCGTTCAACGTGACATAACAATACCTTTGAACCTCGGGTTCCATTATTTTTTTTTACGGCATTCAGAGTATAAACGTGGAAGGGCAGCGCTGGAGAAATATTTTCGGCTGGGCAGCTCATATCGCGGGTCAGTTACTTTCGGCAGACTTTTAAACCCCTTTTCTACAGTTTCGATGGGAACTGCTTCTGTTATGTCATTCCATCGCTTGCTTGTCCTGTCATATGGAGCGCCTTTCTCAAAAGCTTGTGTCAGAGTGATTTGCAAATAACAACTGTTTGTTCCTTATCGTTTGGGTAAAAGCCAAACCACTTCAATGTCATCTATGTAGAGTTTTTTAGGGACCAACTCATCCATTACATTCTCACTTTCAGCCATGGCTTCCCGCTACGCTCACAATCAAAGAGAGCGGTGGAGCACTTTGGTTGGCTGAGCCCTGTTTCTATAAGGCGGGCAGCGGACTTGAAAATAGTGCGCTTTGGCTGAGGAAAACATTAGGAAGAGCATAGAGCCGCAATAGACACTGACAGATGGAATGCAATCTATATAGACGATTCTACGATCGCTTTGCCTTGGCAGATCGTCAACACAGAGATCGTCTTCACGATCTCCTATCGTCATATAATGTCTACTGCGTGTCTATGATCCTGTACTTTGCATATTGACCATATAAATGTCTGCATTCAAAATTTCATTTCCATTTTTTCTTAATTATTGAGATTTGGAAATCACTATGATTAAAATATGTTATGTCAGGTATTTCTGCTTCTTACTGGGTTTTTTTTTTGGCAACTTGTATCACTTAATAATTAATAATGTATCTGTACATCTTTAGCATAATAGTCAGATTATGGCAAATTTATAGATGTGTATATAAATAGAGATCTTTTTTGTTAAACACATGCTTCATCCGTTTTCAGCAGTGGTTATATATTTAAATGGAATTTCGATACATATTCATATTGAGCTGTTGGCCCTCCAGGACTGGAGTGTGACACCCATGATCTAGAATGATTTCCCACAAGGCAAAAGTTACAGGTATCTAAAACCACCCTTGTATAGTCCCCAGTGAGGTCTAAGCTCTAGATTAGTACAACCAATGAACTAATTTTAAACTCAGCATTGAAATTCATTTGGCAGAGTTCTGGTTGCATCAAAGGTTTTTGCTAATTCAAACAGAAATAATACAATATTCAGTAATCAAGGGATTACCGCTAGTATAATTCGTGCTGAAAAGTCAAAATCAGTAGTGTTATTTTAGGGAAGGAAGTGATAACTTAGAAGTACTCGGAAAAAAGCCAACTCTTTTACTTGTAAAATCACAGTATTTATTTCATTTCACAAAGTCACCTTCTTAATTTAGTTTATTATTCTGGTCAAAGCTTCTTTTAGAATTCTGTGTATGCTGCTGTCATACAAAGAGCATAAGTGGCAATATATGTGAGTGTATGTATTCTTATAAGGTCATTCCTATAACCAAAATTCATCATACCTACATCAGCTAGCTGAGACTACACCTAAATATAGTGTCTCTCTGTCTGTCTGTCACTTAAAATCCTAATAATAATAGTTAAGTCATTGTTTCCTAAATATTGCACATATTGCAACATCTCGGCATTTTACAAGTCGGTCAGTTCCTCTCACCTTAAGCTGGACTAGGTGCACATCCACGTGCTTGTTGAGGGTGTCCTGATGAACGGAGCAGGTGAGGTTACGAACCCTTTCTGTGGTGCCCCGCAACCATGCCTCAATCTCGGGAAGATGTAGCACAACCTTCCAGTCAGCCCCCGTATGTAGGGGAGGAGGCTTCTGGTAACGCTGGGTGGGGTCCTGCTCCTTTGCTGTCCCATCACTGTCCTCTTTTCCTAGGTCTTCCAGGTCTACCTTGCGGCTAGTATCCACAGTGGGGGTAACAGAGGTGATCATGGGTGAGGTGGCCTCAGTGGCCATTGGAGAAACAGCATTGCTCATGGCGAAAAGCAGAGAGATCCTGGGTGAAGGCCCTTCTCTGTCAGCTGGAGAGACGGGAGAGATAAAAAGGAAGGGTTACTAATTGTCGAAAAAATTAGCAGGTATGTCAGATTGCAGTTCCTCAAGCACCTCTGTTTTCTGTTTATGAACCGGTAAACACTTTAGGCTACTCTATCTTGGAGATTTTGAGAAAAAGGATTTCAATTTTCTTTGCATCTTTCATTTCCTGTTTCAGTTTTTGAATGAACAGCAGTATGAATAATATGAGTGAAAATGGATAGTTCTTACTGGCAGGTTTTGTGGATGCATATCTTTGTATTCAAAAAGCAGATTTGTGCTTATGAGCCCCGGCATGCCAATTATTTTGCGAGTTAATAATCTGGAATACTGGCACTATTCTTTTTCAAGAAATTCCTGAAGTACATGATTACTTAAAGGAAATTCAAAAAGGTTGACTCTTGCAGCTCGAATAAATTCGATTTTTATGCAGTCTATTAGTTTGCAAAACAATTAGTGTAATCCCCACAACATGATGTCACTTGTGCAGAACAGAACATCATTTATCATTGTTTTGCACAAATTGAAAATACAAGAACACAGAAAATTTACAAGAAGAGGCCACTCGGCCCATCAGGCTCGCTTTGGGGGAAATTCAACTAATAGCTTAAAGATATTAAAACCTTATCTAACACTGATTGAAAGGAACCAAAGGTTTTAGCTTGCATTAAGCTACCAGGAAAAGTATTCCAAACTCTACATGCTACGTAAAGAAGTGCTTTCTCAAATCAGTTTAAAACTTCTCTTCTTAGTCTTCCACTAATTTCCACCTATGGGCGTGAGTTCTTGAATTTGAACTAATACTGCAGCAACTATTTGGTTGAACAGCATCCAGACCTGTTAGAATCTTATGTATTTGATTCATGTTCCCCTTTGGTCTCCTTTGCTCGAGGCTGAACATATTCAGCTCAGCTAACCTCTCATCATAAGACATTTCTCTTAGACCAGGAAACATTCTTGTAGCTTTATGTTGAACCTATTCCAAGGCAGCAATGTCCTTTTTAAGGTACGGTAATCAAACCTGCACACAATATTCTAGGTGGGGTCATACCAAGGAATTGTATAATCTTAGCATCACCTCTCTTGACTGAAACTCCACACACCTAGAGATGTAACCCAACATCCTACTGGCCTTTTTAATTGCTTCCCCACAGTGGCAAGAATGAGACATGGAAGCGTCAACATACACAGCAAGGCCTTTCTCATAATCAGCTACCTTTATTTCAGTAGAAGCCATAAAATATCTATTCTTTATATTTCTGCCCCCTGCATAGATTACCTTACATTTGTCCAAATTGTCTACATTAAATTTCATCTGCCAGGTATCTGCCTAGCCACTAATTAAAAAAATACAAAAAATTTGAAGCCTCTGTACCTCTTGTTCAGTATCTGCTGCACCACCAATCAAACTTTTAATGTCATCCTTAGTCTCTAATGCAACCTTCCTTTTGACATTCCTCTCAGCAAGTGTAATATTTTTAACGCAAAATGTAGACTTAGAAACTCCTGCTTTATTCCAACATCACTAGTTATATTACCCATTTGTGGAAAAAACCCCTTTTCCTCCTGACTTTATTTTTTAATTTCAGTAATAAACCACCTTGGTAACAGTTTCCTCAATTTATTTTTGCTTGAAATAGGTATGAAGTCCCCTTGCGCGTACAATAATGTGCTTTTAATAAATCCCCATGCCTCTTCAAAAGTACCGTCATTTAACTCCATCCAGTTTACAGTTTCTAGTTTCAAGCCAAATATTGGATTCATACAAAGAAATCAGAACATTGTAGTATACAAGTTGAGTCATAATAAATAAAGTGAAATGACACAGGGAATAAGTATTGAACACACTCTATTTAATACTTTGTAGAAAAGCCTTTGTTGGCGATAACAGCTTCTAGACGCCTCTTGTATGGAGAGACCAGTCGTCTGCATCGCTCAGGAGTGATTCAGGCCCATTCTTCCACACAAACGGTCTTTAAATCTTGAAGGTTCCTTTGGCCTCTTTTATGCACTTTGATCTTCAGTTCTTTCCATAGATTCTCTATGGGATTTAGGTCAGGTGATTGGCTGGGCCATTCAAGCAACTTGATTTTCTTTCTTTGAAAC
>JABFEA020000029.1:5972032-5997786 GCA_019775915.2 Cyphomyrus plagiostoma
CAGATCTCTGGGGGGCCCTAAAGGGCGTGGGCCCTTAGAATTGTCCCAACTTTCCCCCCCTTAGCGGCGCCCCTGATGGCAGGGATGCCTTTTTCGGCATAGCACCAGTGATATCCACCGCAGATACGTAGTCGGGATTATTAATAGTCACGCATCTGGTCAGGCAAAGTTATATTATTACATGTATAATATAATAATCTATACCACAAGTGTGTCTGCTGGGGTGTGGCACAAGTAAATGGTGTCCTGTAGTTCTGGGCATACACATAGGAAAGCTGCATTCAGTAAGTACAATGAACACTACTTCCGCATTTAATTCGTCGGCCACTTTTTCCCAGCCGTCTTTTCTTGTTTGGGCTGCTTTTGCAATGTTACCCCTTGTGCGTATTAAATCTTGAAATTCTTAATATCCCTGGAGCAAAAAGGTCCTGCTCTGCTTGCGTGAAAAGGTGCGCCCTTCCTTTCGTCATTTTGTTGCAGCCTATCAAAGACTTACCGATCATGTTTTCTAGACTCTATATAGATGGGCTTTTCAAGCAGCACGGGCACACGCAATCATCTCGGATGACTGGATCCAGCTAGACTAATCTACTACACAGCGGCGTTTTAAAAACCGACTTATCCCAGATGAGTCTCACTGGCATTAACTCATCCAAGATGAGGCATATGATCTCGGATGATTTAAACGAAAAAATACCCCCCCATATCTATCTGTGACACATATTTGCTTATTTACGGTATTGTTCTGAAGAGGTGGAAAAAGCCTAAGTATATGGATTAATTCATGAACACAATATGAGTAATTCTCGCAAACTCATTACCACAGTATTTCAGGTTTCTCTAAGTTTTTAGAATTAGTTTGATGACAGACTCACATTATATCTTTGTCTAAAATGTCAATTTTGGGGTTAATCAGTTGTCAGAGTAAAACAACTGTCAAAACAATACAACTGAAAAAATGAACCTACATCTTGTACTAATTGATCGCAACTGTGGGTTACAATAAAGCTGAAAGATTTTTAAATATTTCATCTAGTTTTACGTATTTGATCTTAAATCTGCAACAGTGGTGCTTATTTAGGCTTATTTTGATTGAGGGATCAATAAATCAGAGCTCCCAATTTTAATAATAGGTCAAATTAATGTAAAACGTTTTGCACAAAAGTCAAATACTATATTTCACTGTAACAGTTTTTGTCAAAAGATTGTGAAAATGAAAAATTATAAGCCTTGCTTTCATCTTCAAAATAAGAGGGTTTCTGTGGATTTCAGTTCAGAATATAAAGGGTCCATATTCTACATTTTGCTTTGGCCCTGTTTTCTTGCTGGATGAATTAATTATACTTCATGTTGTGCTTACATACTGGGTGTGACAATGCGTAATGAAGGGAAAATATGCATAATTCGAAAACACGTAACTTTAATAAGTTTTTTTTTTTTTTTTACTTAAGTGCCTAATGGGCGAATAGACTCCTTGAAAAAGGCCCTTAAGGGAACATGAGATGAGGGGAAAAAAAATGAATGGGTGGAGCAAATTCCAATTAATGGAAGAGGAAAAAATGAGTCATTTTGCAAGATCTTGCAAAACTGTTGTCTTAAACAATAGACTTATGGGGAACAATGCACACCAGTTAATTTTGTTATATATTTTTCATATTTTGTTTTAATAAATGTTCTGTATCCACTGCAATGGGCTGGTAACCTGTCCTGAGTTATTCCCTGCCTGGTGCTCATTGCTTCCAAGACAGGTTCCAGACTCCATTGACCATGCAGATGTGGAAAGTAGAAAGAGCAGAATAATACAGCTGACAATAGGAATTTCTACCAAACTGAGGGAGGGGGGGCTGGCAGATCAATCATTTCATTCACCTGTATCTGGGCTACTTACCTTATAATAACATAAATATCTAAATTACCCAGTAAGGAGTAAATACTAGTTAGAATCAATTCCTAAAATGGACACATTCAGATCGAAAAAAGAATTTCAGTCCTGTTAGAGGTCCATGGATTGTCCTCACACCCCCCACACCCCAAGGTAGACCCATCAGTGTTTGCACGTGCTTTGCACGTTGAATCTAAATTAGAGCTGTGACTACTGATCTAAAATCACTTCTGACTGCACATGCTTCTGCAATATTGTGTGTGTGTGTGTGTGGGGGGTGGGGTGGAGGGGGTTGGACTGCTTGATACTGTTTATCCCAATATCTTATAATTAAATTTTTTTTTTTTTTTCTTAGATATCGGCCAATGCTAATTTAGATATAGTCCATGTAAGACCATCAACGCAATAATTTTTTACAACGGGCCCTCTACATAACATTAGCTTTCTAGAAACTTGTGGGCATTTCAAATTTCAAAGTTTTAAGATTTGTTGTCTTCTTTACTGAAAACAAAGGCATAAAAGAGCATTATAAAGGCCTGGCGCGTCACTGACTCCGAGGCAGGCATCATATGGCAGGCCTTATCACATTACCTTGATCAAACTGCTTTTGTATGTTGTCTTGATCCGTTTTGTTTCCACTTACACGATACAGGCCCTCTGTAGTCAAACCTGAAATAAAACACAGCAGAGGTAATGATTATTTGTTCTTGACCACACTGCTACTTAATATTGTATACATGTTTATATTTACTGTGGTGTGTTTCATTAGAGGTATGTCACTTGTTTAAAAAAAAAACAAACCCAAATGTTTAGCAAAATTTCTGTACAGTTAGGATGCAGTCAAAGAAGATTTCCAGCTAAGGTACTGTGATATTTGTTTTTAAACTTCCTTTTGTTTGTTTAGTTTTTTTTATAAATTACTATGAAATTACATTCTCAAGCAGTAGTGTCCAAGTAAAAAAAAAAAAGTTCACAGCATATACACATGTACCAAGAAATGCAATAAAGAAAGCGAGAGAAAACTAATTTAAAAAATGTCAAGCTGATCCCTGTATTTTTTATATAGTTCATTTTTTAATGTATAATGTAATCAATCTTATTGTGGTATACTACTATTGACAGGCATACAAGGATACAATGTATATCAGCCATATTTATTCTGCAGAGCACCTTCTCATTCGAGACCTAGATGATTTCAACCAGGCAATACTCCCAACATGCCAGTAAACACAAAAATATCCAGTCAGCATTCGAGACATAGGCAGATGTCTCAACTTCTCAGATACTGGCCAAAGAAACAAAATACCAAAAAACCAGTCTGGCTGGAACCATAACTGAAAAAAGAAGAATTCCAAACAAACAGAGTGATTACACATTGTACTCACCCCAAACACTGAATCATGATGAATGTACTCTTAGATTACACAACTGCAAGTACAGTCTGCTTCTTGTGAGTATGTTATGGGCAACTCTGAGCATAGGAAAAGGGACACTCTGAAAGCAGGGGCTTTCATAATGTAAATGCAGACTAGCTGTCACATCTGGTCCACAATCTCAGAGAGTTGTAACACACGAGTGTCCGTTGCATGTCTTTTAATACATCCAGGATCTGGCTTGAATACAGGCACTGCGCCCATTCAAAGACATTTCTCAGAGGTGGTTATGTCACATAACCTGTGCCAGGAAGTTTTTACAGGCAAGAATGTTGTCTTGGGCAGTGTCATCAAAAACCACGACAAAAATATTGTTAGAAGTTTTCGTTAACCATGACAAAAATATTATGGTGCTTAGTCATACCATTAACACACCACACCCAATATGATCCTACTTATATTACAAAAAAGTTAAAGTAAAATTAAGATGTATTTAAATGCACAAATAGAAGTAGTAAACAAAAAATATATCAATATTCCATAAAATACAGTGAAGTACTTATTCAGACATTACTTAAAACTCAAACCTAAGAGACCAGTATACTGTAAAACTAAAAAAGCACTTAAAACAATCTAAAATATTTTAAGTACAAATATCACTCATTACTCAAACCTGATCAGTTCCTAAAAATATGTTGGATAGGGGATTTTTGTATAATGCGGGCTAAATACAGGTCGTCGTCGACTTACGACCATGATTGTACAGTGATGCATTGTTATAAAAGTCATACCTTATCATAATTTTCTTTGTTCATTATGTATTTTTATACATCATACTTTTCTGTTAATTATTGTTATACATCATAATTTTCTTGGTTCATTATAGTTATACTGTTACTGGGATAACAGTTAGCGGCTTAGCGTGCGTGGGAATGGTAGTGCTGCCGGGAACTGGTGCGCAAACTGTCATACACCCAGCTGGGCAACATTTGCGCTGCCAGACATACGAGCTGCGATCATGGTTGTAAAGTCGATTTGTCATAAATTAGATAGGTCGTAAGTCGACGAGGACCTGTAATAATAATAATAATGTTGCATTCCCAGCCCATTCAAATATCCAAAAAAATTAAAGAAAATCTCCTAATCACCTATATATAACGAACCATCAAGGACTGCTTCATAAACCATTTAAACATTTTTTTTGGCAAGTGCTTTCAATTTTTTTCCATATGTGGATTCATTATAGTGTGTTTTCAATAGGTATAGAGTGGTTATAGTGAATATCTAGATAGTTTTGATAGTGGACATATTTGTAAGATTTCAGATAAAGATCAAAATTGCATATGAGTAGTTGTACACAATGAAAAAATTATGCCAGTCCCATCACAGAAGGTTCACTTAAATGTGTCAGATCTAGATTACGGATAATTTAGTAAATACCTACATACTAATAATGACCATCAATGAAAAGCTTTTCAAACAAAATATATTCTTGGGTGGTAGTGAGGCTCAGGAAGCAGCCCCGTCTGTCTCAATTATATGGCGTCATTCTTTTAATTAATATTAACATTTGTTTGTAGGCTGCTCCCATAGGGTATTTTAACACACTAACTGTGGACTGCTCCCACAGAGAATATAAAGTACTACTCAGGGATTATAATGCCATACACAGCACAAGGACCATTTTAACTTAGTTAAAGAAATTTGGATACAGTTAAAAAGTGATTATAGTTTTACAAATCCAATTAACTGAAAGCAGTCCTGAAATGCAGGTCTTGTGCGTCCAGTCTTCATCACTCAGCATACAGTACCAACCTAAATTTGTTCAAAGATCTGTACACTGGCACATTCCTTCCAAATTCTGACATGCTCAGGCAAGTCCTGTCTAATGAGGGCAAGGAAAAGCAGCAGCTCAGACAGGAGGGACAGCAGCTGATGCAGGAGGAGGCACCAGCTATTTGTCCTGTTGCCGAAAGTATTTAAGCATAACAGTGTCATAAACACTTAAAAAGTTTGGGGTGTGGTCAATTCCTGTCAAAGTTTACTCCCCATTTCCTCACAGTTAAGGTGATAACAAGTAGCCCAATGGGCACAAACCTCCACTGCCCATAAAGTCCGTTCCTATAGCAGAAACTTTTTTCCGGAACCAACTTTTTCAGGTGTCTGAAATTTTGATCTGGTTCCCACCACAGGAACGTAGGCCAACTGTAGCTCCTGGTTCCTTTGGTATTTATTTAATTGGTATTTCCAATTGCCTCCGAACAGTCATAAGACATGAATATTGATAAATCTCACAGATTATAAACATGACTGTGAGTGCACGGTAAGACTCATTTTAATAACGAAATGCCCTTAAATTCTTATTATTCTTTGCAATATATCTTGCACTAGTGCTGGGAAATAAAACGATCTTGATTTTTTATCAATAAAAAATGAGGACGACAGCGATGATACACAGACTATAAAACTTGATCAGCCAATTGTAGTCCATTTTAGCGAATGCGCCAAGACGGACAACTCTATGGCCTATCGAGCAGAGGTTTACCGAATGCCAGCCCAACAGCCAATCACCAGCGACGTTGTCATTTTGCCCATCCTCCCTTAAAGTAGCAATGGGTGTGTTCGACTTGGGCAAGTCTGTCTGCAGCTTATGCGACGTGGGACGGGATCTATCGGCGGCTGCTGGAGTGGAGTATAAACTGACTACTTAAAAATCAATAACCTTTTATAATTTTAAGGGAATTTTGTATGTAAACAGTAAAATTTGTTGGAAAATAAGTATTTGTTTACTAATATTGTTTATTTCAATGTATTCGTTGTATTTGTCAGAATAGGATTATTTTTATTTTGATTTTTACATTATCACATGGAAGAGCATTGTGAAACTATAATATTGATAATTATCAATATCAGTCAATGCAGGAAAAAATATTGTGGCGATTTGTTTTAAACTAAAAATTTTAAATTTAAATTTTTTTTTTTATCACCCAGCTCTATTTTGCACCATATACTTGCGTGTTATTTTGTAACTGTATTTGGCTATTAAGCAATAAAGTAAAAAAAAAAAAAAAACATGCAGGGGGAAAAATTGAACTTCATTGAGAATGAGGCAAAATTTTGCTGGATGTGATATAATAATAATAAAAAAAAATAGGTATTGTTTGGCAAATTTACCAGCAGCCAAATAAAAAAAAAAAGACCTACTACAGGGATAGGTGACACATGCAGTTAATGTCGTGTAATATATACAATACTATAGATAAACTATAGAATCACAACACTTTACAATAAAAAGAGATTTCACTTAAATCAAAAGATGCGTGTGGGAGTGCCTGAAACTGTGGCAAAATATTTTATTGTACACTAAGTTTCTTTTTATGTAATGAAATATCTAGTACAGTACCGGTATTACTTCTGTATCATATGCGCTTATTGTAGCTATTCATCACATATACAGTACTGTATACATACTAATATGAACTTCAGACAAAAATATGATTGGATGTGACTTGGTCAGGCGTATCTCAACATAACACTGTAGTGATATATTATAAGACTTAGGAACAATTCCTTGTCTTGAACATGAAATGGACAGTTATCCCATCTAGGGTATCTGCTGCCTCATTACCTGTGCTTCCTGGTATAGGCACAATGAAACATGGATGCATGTTTGGAATAGTACTTTCCATAAAAGTTATGCCATTACTGCTCCATCCATCCAGCTTGCCCAATTCCATCTCAAAGCAGGTAAAATATTCTTTACAGGATATCTACTCTTACTTTATTCTATCGTACTGTACATTTGATGAATAAATGAATGCTGCTTGCTTCCATGTTGACAGTGACTGTTTCTGTACAAAAATGCCTTCAGAAAGACAGCTAAACCCATAAAACAAACAAAAAAAAAGCCGTGCTAGTAGCAGAACTACACTCATAGGGCTAAAGCAATTCCAATAACATTGCTAAACATGGGGAACTGAAACCAGCCATTATCGTCATTTGTGCCTCTAGACAATGTGCTTCATCTTGCACAACCCCAGTCGAGCTAACCCCTGCCTGACACTAACAGGACAATGTATAATGTGTCACGTGAATGGGACTGAAGTGCTGCCATACAATCTCACACACAGACACACACACACAGAATTTCGTAACAGTAACTAGTGTGTGGATTAAAAAAATCATTGAGGGAGACATGGTCTAAGTGTTACTTTATACCAGGGGTGGCCAATCTTATCCGCAAAGGCCTGGTGTGTATGCGGGTTTTCGCTGCAACTCCCTAATTAGATTACTAATTAGAGGACTGGTTGGCTGAAGAGTCCTCACACCTGGGTTTGAACAGCTGACCTACAGGTTATCCCAAAAACCTGCATACACACCAGCCCCTTGCAGATAAGATTAGCCACCCCGTGATTTATACCATCAGGGCTCGGGGTATTTGGGTATTTCCATGTTGCAAAGTATCACAGGTTAAAATTCATGGTCTAAGTCAAAATGGTCATTTCCGAATGTCCTTGTTTTAACTTAGCACTGTTAGGCATCCTTCAAATTATTAGAAAAATACTAACACACTTTTTTGAAACAGTTATTGAACCACAAAAAAATTACTTTCAAAGATATTTACAATAAAATGTTGTGACAAGACGACAAATTTACATTGCTTGCTTCACTCTGAATCATTTTGTTGATAGCAATCATAATGAATTCCAAAATCAGCTCTTTTTAAAGATCACTGTGTCCAGAATCACAATATAACATTGAATACAAAGTTACAACTTCGCTATTAGGAAATATATTGCTATGTAATACCCATTCACATATAATTTTAAAAGTCAATTCTCCAGTGAGTGAATGCTGGAAGGAAGATTAAACATTACACAAATAGAAAACAGGAAAGAGTGGAAGAGGAAGAGGTACAAATTTAGATGTTCTATTGTCCTGTATCCTCATGCATCCCCAACTGAATCTTCTCCTAGATTCCTACTAATGTCACAATGACAAGACTGAATATGTATAGTATTAAAGTTATAATATGGCTACTATGTCTAGTGACTACAGATTTTATTTATAAAGCTTCCAGACCCCAGGCTATAGGACAAGAAATCTAGAACAGTAAGCACAAAATTTGTTCTTTAGTGTTCTTCTGGTGCAGTGGCAACCATTAAGTTCTAAATGTTTTCACACAATGAGGCCTCGTGTACCTTATTCATTTAAGTATATTCAGCTCATTATCGCAAGACACATTCATAATGCAATCCAAAAATGTACAATTGATAATTCTGTTTTCAAAAACTTTTCTTGCCAAGGCACTAGCAGAGATAAAATACTTGTGTGTTAACTGATTCAGTCATGAATTGCCTTTGTCCAAGGTACTCAGTCAATGTTATTTTAATCGGTTTTCTTTGCATTAAATACAGTGACCCTGAAGGGGAACCAAAGACAAGGCCATCATTAAGTGCATGATTTTCTTATTTGTAAAATATATTTAATTTTAGATTCAACAGTCACTGTCCCACTATGACTTCAAATGACTGATGATTTGTCCAAAGAGACTGTACTGCACATGCCAGCAAAAAAAGTATATCCTAATTTACTAACAGGGCACAACTGTGTAGAGTGTGTCAGCTGTAGCTGCAGGCATTTTTATGACTGCCAAGATAAAGTCACTGCAGGAAGACAAGCCTGCTTCTTCCCACATACAGTATCTCACTCAAGGACAAGGCTATCTGTAATAATCAGCACGCAGTGTAAGCACAAAACCTCCACCAGTAGCAGTGAAACCGAAAAACACTGGATGGCAAACAAATTGCCGACATACATATATACACTTTACATTATGTCTGATTAAATTGTCTGATTTCCTGAAAACTTCCTTCTAACGAGGACAAGCTGCGGGAAGATGGAATATTAGGCTCTACTCTGCCTTATAAGCAGCCAACCTACAGGAAGTAGGAAGAGTGCGATATGATTACGGAGCTGTCCATTATTAAAAGGAAGGGATTCAAATGTTTTTGTAAACAGTGCTAGAAACTGCATAAAATATCGTCATTATTTCCGTGAATAAAAAAAAACATTAACTGGTTATTTCTAAAGGCTTCTCTAATGATTTTTCTGCTAACAGCATAATAGAAAGTCAGAAAGAAGAAAGAGGATTTTAACTTTAAAAAAGTCAAATTACTATGGAAAAACCAAGGGCCTAGAAACACAAATAATACAATATTTAAATCAAAGTACTATTAGAATATTAAAAAGCAAATTGCTAAGGCATATACGCAAACACTGTGCATAGTGATTCTATTTAATTTAGGGGTGGCCAATCTTATCCGCAAAGGGCTGGTGTGTATGCAGGTTTTTGGGCTAACCTGTAGGTCAGTTCAAACCCGGCTGTGAGGACTCTTCAGTCAATCGGTCCTCTAATTAGCAATCTAATTAGGGAGCTGCAGCAAAAAACCTGCATACACAGCGGCCCTTTCTGGATAAGATTGGCCACCCCTGATTTCGTCTATTGCCAACTGTTATACACACACACACACTCACTACAGTAAGCAGTCAATGTTGCGTGGATATACTGAGTTATGTAATCTTATCACTTGATGTGCAAGACTGTTATTTTCAGTCGGTGAGAATGCCTTTTTTTGGTCCTATTTACCGAGCGGAGCAACATCAAGGTGGAGGTGGCTTCTGGGCTGGACAAACTCTTCATAAAAGCGAACCATCAGCCTGACTTCCATTAAAACAGTGCGGAAAAAAGGATAGTGGTCAGACTGTACTCCCTTCTGAATAATAAGCCCATCATCGAGAGAGAGCTGGTACAGCTGAGGAGCACCTTCAGCCACAGGCTCACCCCTTGGACTATGTTGCTGCCATTTGACTGTTCAATGCTTCCACTGTGCACGGTCCTAACACCATCTTGCTTTGAGAACATTAACTTTTGCCCCAGTACTGTAGCATAGCACTAATTACAAACTAACTGCAGACTTTACACGTACTCGTTCCTCACTTGTACCATTGTTCTATATATATAGAAACTGCTGGATAATAGAAATGGATCCCTGGAGGATAAAGATTTATTTAAAGGTTTTTATCTTAAATTAATCATTTTATTATTATATAGAGCAGGGGTCCTCCCACTCTGGTACTGGAGAGCTACTGTCCAGGAGGTTTTCTATCCAACCTCGCTTTTGATGAGCCACACCTGTTCTCAGGTAAATACCAAGAGCAGGTGTGGCTCGTCAGAAGCCAGGTAGGATAGAAAACCTACTGGACGGTAGCTCTCCTGGACTGGAGTTGGAGACCCCTGATATAGAGTCATAAAAGTGTAAAATAAAAATAAAAAGAGTAAATCTGTAAAAGAATAAGGAAGTAAATGTTGAATAAGAAAGTGAAATAAATACAAATAAAAATAATATGGAAAAGAAATAAACAATAAAGGAATAAGAAAAAGCTTTTCTTTACTGTTTTTGCTTTTTTCCTATTGCGTGAAATATGTTTGCTTTAAAACCATGTTACTCTCCCAAAAATTAAAAGCAAAAATCACGTAATGTTTAAAATGTATTACACTTCTTACAATTAAGACAGAAACAGCAAAAACACCAGTAATGACAGTTATGGACAATATCTGTCTTACTTTCATATGACGTTCATATGGAAATTCATAGTAAAACACACTGATACATTTTACCCACATTAATAATTTCATTTACAGATCTTGATAAATAACATTTTGAAACTATGAATAACGTGAGGCCACTTCACACTCCTATCTGAGTAAATGACCGTACAGAACATTATGCTGAAATCAAATAATTTAATTAAGCTTAAATTTTCTTGCGTGTTTTTCCCCTTTCAATCACAATGTAAAGAACACCGGCATGTTATCAATAGAAGCACTGAGTAGTACTGCAGAAATTCTCCACTGGTGCAACCTTTAGCAAAAAAAAAAAAAAGATAGGCTGATAGAATTTATGAAAGTTATTACCGACACAGACCATGTGAGTAAAAAAATGTGTGTCCATCGGCACTCAGCATGATATAACAGAAGGAGCAAATGAACTGAACTGCAGTCCGTCACAGTGGGTTTTATCTAAAGCCTTCAGCTGAGTACACTCCATAACACTGTGCAAGGAAGGACTGCTTGGTCACTAACAATGGTTAAACCACAGCATGCTCACAGAGGTGTACAGGAAACTATAACTAACAGCAGCAGCAAATTCTGCTAGTTCCATAGAGGGAACAAGAAAGTGCCTTTTCCAGAAATAGCTCCCGAAAAATAAAATGGATACTCACTGATGATCATGTGCTTTAGGGTGTTCACTTAAAAATAAAAATCTGAAATACTCTCTCACCATCTAGATCTATTCTGTTGGTGATAAAATGGACCCAGAAAAAAAAAAAAGACTTAAAAATATTACTTCTATTCTCTTACTTATTTATATTTTTGACAGTGATATTTTAGCTACTCTATGAAAGCAGAAACAAAAGAAACAGTAAAGCCATCTTGCTTTCTGCTGGTGTTTCATTGCTATTTTTCACCAATTATTCAGTTTGCAATCAATCAATCTGCTGTTCGTTCAACTTTAATCAAAAGAATGTAATATATGCATTGCAATAAATTAAATGCATTGTTTTCATGTGTTTATATTGCATTATTGCAACAAATAAGTAGCCTGTTTTACTACAGGGCTATGGGCGAAGACAAAACACCAAGTTAAATAAGCTGGAGAATGGAGAGAGGCACTAGTTCATCAGTCTTAACTGTAATTTCTAAATTTAAAATGTTTGTTTTTCAATATTCAGCCTCTTCAGCCATTTCCGCTCCTCTCAATGACCTACAACTGAGGGAGAGTCTCCTTCAGCATTCATCCATCCACCAAGTTATCTCAACAGCCACAGCCAAGTTTTCCCATCTCTGGTATCTATCATAAGAACTTGTGGGTTTGTCTCAGTTTGATGACCGAGACTTCTCCTCAACAAAGACACTTGTGGTTGCAGCAGAAGAAAGGTACAGACAAACCACCAAAGTGAGCAGAAATTGATCTGAAGTATTTCCAATCCTTCACTCTGGATCAGTTTGTAATCAGCAACTCCATTAATCTGTTTCATTGCCTCAACTTGCTAACTGACTTCCTGACCACTGAATCCAGATAGCTGGGCATCACAGGAAGGATGCATTGGTGCAAAACGTCGCCTATCGACACTCAAAGTTGTCAATGATACTGATGAGAGGGGAGTGACACTGATCCAGGAATACACTCACTAAGGATGAAGATGACCTACAGTTTCTTTTGCAGGTTGGGTTAGGGTGATCATCGTCAGCTACATCCTACTACAAGGAAAACTTTAGCGACTGTGACACCACAGAACTGCGTATTAAAACAGAGTTTGTAGGTTTACTATAAGAATCACATTTAACTATAAGGCCTCGTTCACACGGATGTCTGTACCAGGCGTTTTCCTGCCATTCGTGGTGCTAAGTGAGTGCCGACTGAACGCAGACCATTCTTCTCCTCATTAGAGAAAATCAAAGTGTCCACACGGGCATTCAGCACCGGCATTCGGCCGGACACATGTTCAGGTGGCATCAAATTAACGCTGCATGCAACGTTTTCTTGGCGTCAAAATCCCGATGAACGCAAGGACAATGACGCTACTACGTTTACATGCCGTTCGTTGGTGTTCTGGAGGACCGAATATGTCCCATGATTCTGTACGGAAACTGCAAGAAACCACATTTTACGGAAAATGTCGGACATTGATCCAGCCCAGCTCGTGCAAGATGTTTGATTCCTCTGCTGCCTACGGTGCTGTACCAGGAGGATTTTTAAAACAAGAATGTCGAACATAAGTTTTAATAAAGAACAGAGATCCATGTTTTCAGAACTGCAGAACTATAAATCAAGATGATACCCTGACGTCTGCGCCTTTGTCTCCGTTCCGTCCCTTCTCGGCATGACAATATTATTATAATTAAATGTATTAATGGTTTATTATTAATATTAAAATAATGAATAATAAATCTATTTTAAAATGCATTTTATTATATAATAATAATTACAGTGGTATATAGACATTATTTTTTCCGACAAATCGATAAACAAATTCGTACTATGCCTAGAATATGAGATTGTGTATTTAAAAAGTTAAATTTGGCGTAAGCTTATGCTCATTAAATTTGGTTAAGGAGCATCCCATGCTACTCTTTTCTTAAATGGAAATGAGAACCACTGAAAGGGACAGCTTATCAACCACATGTTATAAAAGAGAAGATATTGTAGATAAACAAAGCAAAAAAAAGTTGATTGTGTGGCGCTACTTTTTGCCAACTGAAGTCCTACGTTTTTTTTGGTAAATATATAATTCTCATTTTTATTTCAGTTCACAAATTATTTTATTTAGTGTCCGTTTTCATTTCAGTTTACAATGATGATAACATTGGTCCCAACAACCCAAATGCGCACGAATATACACACTGGCACAGTCAATCCACATAGAATAAACCCAGATTTTAGCCAAAACTTTTTCTCAAACACTTATTCAATGGAAATTCTTAGATAACAGGCAAACAACTTTATAGGTTTCATTTTAAAAAAACAAAGCGTTGATTTAAAATTTTGATGTCAACGCAATTTCACTGTCTCAAGAACCAAAACCTCCAGAAACTACATCCTGAGTGATTAAATGCCATCCTGGACAGCTCTGGCACTTCCAACTCACTTAATTCTCCTTGCTACTTCTATAACCCTATGTTAAAACTAAAGTTACTATGAGATTCTACTGCCAGACTAATGATGAGACCAAGCTGTCAAGATCAATAATTAGATTTTGTAATATCAACTCTTTACTCCAGGGTTTTAAGTTTGAGATAGTAAATATGTGTTAAACCTGCAGCTACTTCAGGCATGGTCCCATATCCATGAGATACGCGAGTCATAAGTTTTATCTTGATAAGAGAATCAGGTCCATACTACACTGACTGATATTTATATAAACTCACTCTTCTATATATAGATGCACTATACCATAGTGCACACCCAGCAGGAATTGGCATGCACACATTACGCGTCAGCTGATGGGGCATTCATGTGGCAGAACATGGGGCTCAAAGTATCCTTGCGAGAATACACGCACGCACGCACGCACGCACGCACACACACACACACACACACACACACACTCCAACCCTTATGTGCCTAAAAATCTGTATATTAAAAAATTACAAAATTTAAGTTAAAGGTACAGTGGTCATTCATTACCTTTTACAAGCTTATTAAACAAATTATTGCAAATACAACTGCATCTCACAGATTTCCAAAGTTTATCCATATATTTTATGCTTATGCTAGACTGCACCAAAAGTTTTAGATTAAAATGCCCATTAAACTGCACATAGCTACCTAATCGTACATAAGCTATGACTGACAGCAGCACCACAATTATTCAAAGCATTAAAACACTAACAGAAACGGTGCAATTTACCATATATAGATGCATCTAGCTGATTGTCCATGAAGCATTACTACCACCACAGTATGACGACACAGATTTGAAGCATAATTATGTATTGTTACCAAGGCTGGGTGATAAAACAATAATGATTATTATGGCAATATAATTTTGATTGATATTAATATAACAGATGCTCTATTCAAGTTTCATACAATTGAAGACCCAATGTGTCCACATTTTGCATCACTATGAAATGAGGACACTTTCTCTGTGACTTATGATTAGCAATGTAGCACAAGCACAGACATGGCCATAAAAACACACACGGGAGATTTATTGAAAAAATAAGAGATTGTAACAGAGCAGGCAAGCAGACAGATGAATGGCAACACAGTCAAAACAACGGGTAAATTCACCGGGAGACCGGGTAAGTCCAAATCAACCCATGTAATAAGAGTAACCCAGCAAAATTCAAAATGAAAGTCCACAGAAAATTCAGATTACACAGTAATAATTCATAGAAAATTCAGAATTATCATGAAAAATAACAGCAGCTGCCTTCTGTTTGTGCTGACTAAAATATCCTGTTCAACACATAGGTCTACCTAAGGTTTGTAAAATGTAACATGCTGTTTCAAAAATGTTTATCACATGTTTATATACAAAACTGTTTAAAATCACAATTAACCTTCTAGTTTCTTCAACCAGGAGCAAAAATCAGCCTTTAAACTGAAAAGAAATAATAATTTGACATTTATATTAAATTATTCATTAGGGCTGTCACTCCCAATTATATTAATAATAGAGTAATCTACTGATTAATCTGAAAATTCACTGAGTAATCGTTTATATAAAAAATGATCAACGTAAGGCAGGAACCAACCATTGCAGGATGCGCATTCAGTTGCACATTTAGGTACTCCAATTTACTTAAGTTGCATATTTTCCAATAGTGGGCAGAAACCAGAGGACCTCCCAGAAAGCCACAAACACAGAGTGAACATGTGAACAAAGTGGTGGTGTGCAGCAGCAGCAGTACCCACTGCATTACTATGCCACCATCGGTTAGCATTTCATGCACATGCAATTATCACATTGCTACTGCAATCAAACCATGGATAAGTGGACTACAACATTTTACTCACTGGGAAAAAAAATCTTGGCAGGCTTAGCAATTTTAATGATGGCTGCTTTAATGATGGCTGCTTTAATAAAGGTCTACAGTTTACCTCAAAAATACATTCGTCTTCTGGTGCATGGAAATATTTTCTATTTCAAAAACACTATTGAGCAAAAGCAAATGATTTGTCGGGACTACTTTGTGTCTGTCAGCACAACTCACCACTATCACAAATCACTATTTGATTTGACTCTATTAGTACATTCTATTTGGATAAATAGTTAATTTTCAACTGAAAAACTTGTGACCTTCTCAGAAATATTGTTCAACCTTAAAAAACACAATAATGAAATAGCAATAATAAAAATAAAACTAAATAATAATATTGATATGTATGCCCTGTGTGATTGGGAGCTGGGAACCGTGGCAGCTAATAGGGTTCACTGCTGACATACACAGCTTGACCAAACTTAAAATCATATAATGTTCTGTATTATACAAGATGATGTGCCAAAACGATAGGGATAACCTGTGTTTAGCAGCAATTTTTTGACACACAGGAATAGTACAACAAAGACAGTCTAGGCTACTCTGAGGGACTAAATGGCACATAAACATGACTTACTTCGCATTATTGGGCAAGTCCATCAAATTAATTTCAATTGATTGTCTTCATTTAATATACATTTGCATTGTGATTGTTCTGTGGTGATGGTTAAGTTCTGCTTTAAAACACTTACAGATTACAGCACTTTCATTCACTTTTAAAGTGAACTGCTTCCACACAAATCAGTCTCTTTATTTGGACTGCCATCCCCTACGCTCAGTCTTAATTCTGCCATATTGATGAGTAATTGAGAACGAAAATTTGAATCAATGCTCTTTAATAATCGAGTAATGAAGTATAATTTAGTAATCATTACAGCTGTATGACTGAAAATTATCGTAACATTTTTGGCCGTATTACACTGTTCTAACTGTTACATCTGTCAGTGAATTACTACTGATCCATCAGAATCGTAGCATTTTTCAAACAGGCGTGAATGACTCCCCTTCCATACCCACACAGCCATCTTGAGTACATGGTTTGTACAGTCAATATTAGCAAACAGATGCAAGTCGTAGGTGTCATAGCTGTTGTAGCACATTATGTAAATCAGTTTCATGTTTACATACTGAGACTTCCAAAGCGCAGTATGATATTAGCAGTCTCTGCCAAAACTAAATCAAAAATGGAATTTAAATAAATAAATAAGCGTAAAAATTTACTGCTGATACTCAAATTAAATGACAAATTTATATCGCCCTACTATTAATTATACTTGGAGACTGGCTAAGAACACACAAGCTGCTGATAGACATCTGGCAAGGACCGTTGAGGTGCAAAATGTTCTGGGGACATGCAAACATAGTATTCTAACAAACTGGCCAACAACAGCAACAAATGACAATAAATAGTTCCAGGACTGTTTCTCAATGAGTAATGACTGTGGATTTCAATCCAGAATAGATAAATAGCAATAGACTGAACATCCTTCATACTTGTGCCAGAAATAATGACTCCAGAAATCACAATTGTGGAAGATTGTGGAAGGATGAATGGAAGAAACCAGGGCTAAAAGTCATGTTCAAAAGATGCTAGCAATCCTACAATCTATTACTGGAGCTCAATTCTTGTGAAAGCAGATATAGACTATATTATTTTTGTGGCATACCTGGGCCTCAGAGGTCTAACACCTGTAGGACATACTTACAGGCATTTCTGAAAGTGAATTTCTGATGGCTAAAGTAATAAATAAATTATTTTTATTTCCTATATAGAAACAGTCACAATTTGCACCCATAACACAATGCCCACAGACACAAAGCATAGGCTTTCATACGACACACACAGACCGTCAGGCTGGCCTGCCTTAGGCATGGCAATCATTGCCCTTCCAGGAGTCAAGTAATCCCTAAGGGTGAGGGGAATACTAATCAGCAAGGAGCCCATTTTGAAGTACAAGGCAAGCAGCTCAGCATTGTCAAGAAGCCGACAGGTACACGTTTCCTTGACAAAATGTCACTCTGAAAGCCAAAAAAAATCCAAATCATTACAGATGCTTCCATTTAAGGTTGTTCTGTGCTTCCCTTAAGCCAAGAGTCTGCATAAACACATCATTAAAAGCCGAGAAAGAGTTAAAGTACAGGGTGTTCATAAGCCACTCCAAGCTAATCATCTATGAAACATGTTTTACCAGATGCACAATGTGATGCTCCTGGTTTTAATGAAAATGAATTGCAGTAACATTTCATAGAAAAACCAAATATGAGTTTTATGCTAAATCATCAACTACTGTGCATTTCTTACAGATTATGCATCCATCTATTTTTGACAAGTACATTTTCCTTGCTGGAAAAGAAGTTTTAAAATTTGTTTTAATATTAGCTTAAAAACTTTTGTGCCAGAATGACCTTAAGGTGAAAAATGCATATGTGAGGGAGACAATAAAACTATGCTTAAAAAGATCTTCAAGCACGCAACTACAGAATTATAGATGATCAGGGTACCAAAATCCAATGATAAGCAGGCGGCAAAAAGATTTAAAAAAAAAAAAAATACTGAACACAAATTCTAAAAGTACAAATTTCTCTGAAAATATTACCTGTACTCATCTCATCTAAAGCAGTAAAAGGACTAGGCACCACAACATCAGAAAAGGATGGAATACTAGTGTATTATTGCATCATATAGTATAATATTAGGCGAGGGCAGTGGTTCACACTAATAGAGGACTGAGGAATGCTGCAGCAAAATTAACAATTACAATCGATGAGCAAAGAGCCATGGAACCCATTTTCTTCCTGTCTCTCTATTGCTGTGGGTAATTGCAGGACTGAGTAGGAAGAAAAAGCAGGAGGGCAAATGACCCAGGAGCTGTGATAGCCTCCTTCCAGAAATGGCAGAATGCGGAACACTCACTTATCAGTTATTTAAAATAAGCCCTACCAATAACACCAGTTTAATAACAGATATAAAATGCAATAGATCGTGATCATGTTAATTTGATCCAAAAGTCAATTATTTGATTTCAACCAGAAAACAGAGGAGGCACAATCACAAAAGGGATGCACAAGAAGGGCCTGTGATCAGGATAACCAGAATGCCTCACACTCCAGGCCTCTACCCACACAGTCAGGCTTTAATATCTTCACAATAATGACTGGCACAATTTTCTGAGGCAACTGTGGGCCATATATGGGATATCTTTGAGTAACTCAAAATTCTTCAGTTGGACTGGGATTAAAATCACTGAATGCTAAATAATACACATGTATTTGTAATTTAGACAACAGCAAAGATTTGCTGTGTTCCAGAAAGCAATGTCCACTGTAAATCAAACCTACATTCATTCGTCTTCATTTTTAGCATAAAGTTTAATGAAAAACAAAAGGAAAACAGTAGCACCATTTAAAAACATCACATACGCAACATAATAAACTAACACCTGAATGGACTATGCAATATATAATCTTTTGACGTTTACAATGCTTCTATAAAAGCATGTCTCATTCTCATCTTTTATATTATTATAATGTCTCTTCTGTCGCATCAATATTTCAAGCCTTCATAATAAGTATTAAGTTAGTAAAATATGTCAATACACCATACCAAAACATCCATGACAACAATTTAAATGTTTGTATTAATATTTTAGAATTATCTTGAACATGGTTGAAAAAGTACAGAAATCAAGACATGCCATTTAATATCACTCTTGTATATTGTTTTCTCATGATAATGGAATAATTTTCTCATGACCACCAACCCAACACAGGGCACACTCACCATTCAGCCACTTTAGCATGTCTTGTACTGTGGGATAAACCTACAAGAAGTCAAAATGAGAACATGCGAACTCCTGTCATGTAGAGCTGGGGTAGAAGTCGAACCCTGGTCCCAGAGGTGCGGGGCAACAGTGCTAACCACAATGCCACCACACTAAGCGATTCAGTTATTGCAAAAAAAAACAGTTTAAAACAATGGCATTTCATCATGTTTCTTGGCTACCCTAAATAATTATAGATTAACTTTATACAACACTAAAAAATATAGGTCTGGAGGGTAAATTTAAGGAATGACGATGAAATACACTTTTTCCTCTCAGAAATACACGACTGCACAGTGGGAACACTAAACTAAAATGTAGTACTCCTCCTGCGTCAATAATGCATTTATCCAAAAGGTTTTTTTACCCACAAACACATTGCGATTTAGGGTTAACACCTTGTACTAATACCATGTATTAATCAGTAGTGACCAGGGCATCTGCTGTGAGTAGTACTATGTCCTTGACCACTAGGATACCTGCAGCCCATTGAAGTAACCAGCCGGGGCACAGCACACATTCCTGGGCCAAAAGGAGAAGTTTCCAGACTCATAAAAGTTACAGAAAAATGGCTAAATGAAATAAATAACAATTTTTAAATAGACCAATTGTCTCTGCTTCTCAAGATTTTCAATGTTTCCAAAACACGCTTAGCGCCAATGATTTCATTTAGTTGAATGAAAGCATAAAAGGTCAAGTTTTCAATGGTAACAATGGTACAAAAAAGGCACCTCACAGCTTTGATGAGTAATTTCTTGAAATGGCCTCAATAATGATTTCAGTGTATTTGGTATGTAGTCACTAACCCTCCTTTGGCAGTCTTTTAAAAAGAGATATTTCAAAATGCTAAAACTTAGCACCCATGAACTATATATCAGTCTCAGAATTCAAATGCTTGTGGAACCAGTGCAAGCAGCACACAAATACGGTCAAAATAAACCCAAGCTCAGTCAACCAGAGTACAGCAAATTAACAATAAGGACAGAGGACAGATAGTAACAACTGGTCTTATCTTGAACTGAAGGGACGTTTTTTTTTGCCTGCACACAGGGATCCCACCACAATTGTTACAGAGAGGCAACTAGTATATCCTCAAGCCCTTCTACACATAGTTAAATAATCAATACCACAGTTTTCTAAACAAAACACTAAACTTGAGGACAGTAATCAAAATTTTCACTAGTTTGGTTGGTTGAGCAGTGCCAATCTAAAATTCTAATACTGGGCTATTATGCTGCAGTCCAATTATACCATATAACATATACAGTTTAATGTAGTCAGAGTAGTGTAGTGACACTTTTAAAATACATAATATTACCATACACATGACTTACTAGGGGTGTAACAATACATTGATTTGTATCGATATATCGATTCAACGGCAAACGAGCCGATGCATCGATGTAGCCACTTAAATACTGATACATGCGCGTTTTTGTTTTCTCGCCTGTTCCAGTTTTCATGATCCATTCCGAGGTACACATGGTCTACACCAGGGGTGCCCAATAAGTCGATTGCGATCTACTGGTCGATTGCAAAGATCGTATGGCATAAAAATAGAGGATGGATGACGCATTCAACCACGCCAGCTGCTGCAAAACTCTAACAATCACCTAGTTAGCCTCCAACTTATTTCTACTAGACTTAAGAAAGGGTATAAAAATGAATGGGGGAGCTGAACCAAGTAAGAAGCCAAAAACCTACCACTTCCATACAGAATGGGAGGACGACTGTTTTTTTCACCATGTTATATTTGAAGTGCATTTGCCTCATCTGTCAGTCTACCATTACTATTCCGAAATAGGGAAATGCGGAGCGGCATTTTCGGACTGTTCATGAAAGTTTAACTGACATTAACTTCTCTCCGAAAAGCGAGCTGAGAAATAGAAAGGTGAAGGAACTAAAATCACAGTTCAATTCAAAAATACTTTATTCATGCCAAAGGAAAATTAATAATTTAATTAATTTATTATAAAAAAATTATTGCAAGTACAGCACACAACACGGGAAAAACTACAATGACAGATCTGAGCGACAGACTCTGACATGGACTTAAACACACAAGACTAGACGAGACAAGAAAGAAACAAACAGCTGGGAACAATCGGGATTTCAAGCGAAGTTAATGAGGGGGGGTAGCACAGGAGAGGGTCATACAATTAGGTCATGACAGTTATGGACATACTTTTGGTTACACTTTTGTATTTGTCTGGAGAAGACTTGATAAAAAAAAATAGTCACCATGTTAATCTACATCTACATCCATCAAAAGTTTTTATTTTTACCTTATTGCACTTTATTTTGATTGATTTATGGGACATACTTGACTACACTAGATTTTGCTTACAGTTACAAAGAAAATATGATAAATGCTAATTATGTTTGCCTTTTGTAATTCATTGAAATGTAAAGGATTGTGTGAAATTTCATCATTTTCACTACTATGCCCAGTATCGAATTGAATTGAATCGTATCATATCATATTGTGGGAATTTCTGAGGTATCAAAAAAAAAATCAAACTGTTGGCTTAAGGAATTGATATTGTATCGTATCGCGAGGAAAGCTGTGATTTTCACCCTTATGACTTACCACACCAACTGCCCTAAGAATGATAAACAAAATAATACCAGAGTATACGATAATGTTTTTTAATTTTAGAAAGATTTTGTGTAAGAATATTTTGTTCTACACCGTTGAACAACAGGTTATTTGAAGGTTTAAGAAACTTCCGCAAACTTAACAAGTAAATTCATCACAACACAAACTTATCTGGATACTGACATGCAAAGCTTATATCCAGGAGTGTAAAGAGCAATACAGGGTCATCCATTCATCCATCCATCCATCCAACTTCCGCTCATCGGGGTCCGGGTGACGAGAATCACACTTTGTCTGGCCACTCACCTAAGACCAATTTGCCTTGGAAGACCCTACCACAGCAATTACCCCCCAAAATATAGCTCCTTATGGTCACGAAGGCAAACAAAACAATACAGCACAATAAGGTGGCAATTAGTGGAGGGGTATACAGGGTCACTTCCTTGAAAACCTGACAAAGCAGTATTTACAATAATGTTTTATTAAATATAATGCTAAGTATAAGCCCAGGAATGTTTTATTTCATTTCCTTGCATCATACTGATCTGCCTCTAGGACACAGCTGGAAAAGACAAGGTTCTTTATCATAGAATTTACAATTAGAGAACAACCAATAATAAGAGAAAGGCCAGACATCATCTGCAGCAATAAATCATTTAGTAAACTACAGGTGGAGGGAAGTTCATTAATCTGAAGCTGATGTAAGAACAGCCATTCAAACTTAAAGCTATGGTGTCATATGCAGGGTGTCGGAAAGAGTACCATTAAACAGAACAAAGAAAATAACAATATGCAATGCCTAACACTTGCACTGATATAGTGTTGGACACTTCTTCAAAAACACACATTCTACTTATGAAGTTTAATTACTGTTCCACAATCTCTAACTCCACATTTTTCATATAGTGTAAAATAATACAAACATATTTCAGATAAAGATTTAATGAAAGTTAAGAGTTTACATTACACATGCCCTTTTTGGAAAATGCCCCTATTCTGGGTATTATCATAACCCTTGCAGGCAGACACTGTCACCAGTGTGAAATAACCTTGGAAGCACTACAAAAGGTCTGTACAACCTAAAAGAATGGTGTGTTTTCATCAAGCAAGACGAGATGGATAACAGGAGGATGCAAAGGGGTCAAGTTTAATAAATTACACAGAGATTAGATAGGCTATTCAGTGGTTTCAGCAATTTTGTTATTCTACTGATGATGGGTCAGTTGCCATGGATACATCCCTCTTTCCCCACATCTGGCTTTTCCAGATAATCACTTTCTATTCTGTCAATTTTCATGTTTGTGCGTGCATGTGTGTGTGTGTGCATGCTTTTTTCAGCTAAACAGTTATAAAATGCAAAAACAAATCCAGCGTAAAAATATTGACTGGGAAAACACAAGTGCCTGGTACATTGTTTCAGCAGCGTGGTTTACTAATCTGACAGAACACAGATTAGAGTTAGAGTTAATCTCGATACAGAAAACACCCATAGGTAATATTTTGCTTTCCTGTCTGTCTGCACAGCCCGCTATAGGAAAACACCAAATAATTCATTTTCAGCCCTGCTGTCTCTTTAAACTTTCAAAGTGTTGGAACTGTATGCTCAAGACTCCCTGGCAAAGGATGAACTGTGCTGTATTCACACCTGTCCAGGTGTAAAACAAACGCAGGTCAGGGAAACAGGCAGATTACCAAAAAGGCTGTACTCTTTTGAATAATGAAGAAGCAGTGATTGATTTACATTTATGTCATGTTTTATCAAAATACAGTAACGCCAAGTTACTTCATATTGCAAAGATAGCTTAAAGATATTTCTACTTTCATACGTTTTAGCAGGTAGCCTTATTTAACATTAAATGAAGAATAATCATTTACTACCGTGGGTGGACTAAGATCCATTCAATCCTACTTCCAGGTTTGTAGCCACTCAAAGTTGATGCGGCAGCGTGCAAATTTCCAAAACAAAGAATGGCAGGGATATATTTATTAATATTCAAAAAGGAAGCACTACCTGATCATTTTTCCTATGGCCAGTACTGCTGGACGATTTATCAAATTAGGAATGGGCAGATCCACATTTTTTCAGTTCAGATCTGATTCCAATGCACAGTTGCCAATACCGATACAGATTCTATTACAAGGGCTGCTTTTACTTCCATTTTTTAACATAATAAATATACATAGTGTACAAATATTTATACTTTATATATTATTATTGTTTTTTAAACTATAAAAGAAAAAAAATGTAAAACTTTTCCAGTGGAAGTACAACTGGTACCAGCTTTCTCAGTAGGTCACACCAGCACATGATTTGGTCGCAGCCTTTTTTTTGGTGATGCATAGTATTACTCAATGACCTTGCATGCTGATGAATAGTTGTCCTCACTTGAATAGCCTGACTTTTGTCTTAATGAAATGCTGATAGTGATTCAAGATGTGATATACCTCCTTCATATTAGTGGGGGCTAGGGGCGGCAGATCACTGCTAATATGACAATTTGCGAATAATATTTTTATAATAAATATAGGCAGCCCTAGCTACTACCCATAACAGCGTGCTAGCCTAAACAGTAATATAAAAGTCTATTACCAGTTTCTAAACAAAAACTACTGTACACTTTGCATGTCAAATTAGTTTGTCAATTTCTATCAGGACATTTTTATATAATATACAAACCATCCAAATTAACAAGCCCTGTTTATTCAAAGTTACTACTGTACAGACTGGGAGCATTATGTTTTGGGCCCACTATTACAAATACAAAATTAACAGCACTGAAAAGTTTAAAAGTTACTGAGAGAAATGCAAGATTTCATGGTCGCGCCTACGCGTAACTACATAACTACTTAAGTAACATCTTATCTGATGTTCTTAGACTGCTATTGCGAAGGGTTTGCACATGGCGGCACAGCAGCTGGAAGTCACTGCGCTCACACCTGCTGATTAGCATTCAGCTTGTATGCCGCAAAAACACGTTGTGTGACTGATCGTGCAAACAGACTTAACAAGAAATGGGAGTTATCTTTTTAAAGACTGCCAAAAACAAGTATTGGACATGGATCAATCATATATGATCGATACCCGATCCATGTAATAGGTATGGATCAATGCAAGCACCTGTACTCATGTATTCAAAGTTAGCGGCCGCAGAGCTAAAGACACAACTACTAAAAGATAACTGCATTGAACAATCAAGAATTTTCCGTAGTGAAGGATGGGGAATTACATTGGCTCATTGACCATTTATAAGACGTCTCAAAGTACTGGACTGGCCTGCGGATTGATCTTTTGTTTTCCATAAAATAAAAAATGATGTAACATCATCCCGCATAATCTGGGCTGGCAAATTTGACAAATTTCAATTCAATTCAGGTTGGACTTCCTTTAATGCAGTGGTTCTTAACCTGGGTTCGATCGAACCCTAGGGGTTCGGTGAGTCGGTCTCAGGGGTTCGGCAGAGCCTCC
>JABFEA020000029.1:6043617-6077289 GCA_019775915.2 Cyphomyrus plagiostoma
CAGCATGATTTTTTCCCCATTGAGATCTGATGTGTTTTCAAAGCGTTCCTTTAATTTTTTTGAGCAGTGTATATATGCTTGCCATGGAGTGTGTATGTTTTTTTAGTGTGTAACCGATAGTGTCATGTAAATTGTTGGCTTTCTTTTCTGTGCAACTGCTAGGTTTAAACCAGTAATGGCTGTTAATAAAGAGAGCAACTTCCACTTTAAAAGGACTGTCAGCTCCTTTATTAAAATGGCTCGTGCACTTGTCTCAATACTTGTATTTGCACTCTGTATGTAGGTCTGCTGCATCAAAAACACTCTGCACCCTCAAGGCCTGTGGCGTGACATAGAACGAAAAAGGTGGTTATAATTCATTGGGTTCCCGGCATAATGGAGAGGTGTGATTGGTCAGTTACATCACGTGTTTGAGTACTCTTCCTGGGTACTAAAGAAGTCAGTGTTTGAGCACTGTTGGTACGATATGGCTTGTACAGCATTTGATCAGTAATAAAACTTATTCCGGTTGCCAATATTGTCCGAAATACTTATTGAATAGCCATCAAATATATCATATTGGGTATCCAATATGGTATCCAATCGATGGTGATAGGACCTGAAGTTACAGAGCTAACAAGCCCATATTTTCACATATTGTGGAACTAGGAGGTAATGGCATTAATCAAATGAGTGGATGAGTTCAAAGAGTTGTGGAAGGACTTTGCATCCTACCTGGAGAGGTTTGAACTGTGGCTGTTAGCAAACAAAACAGAAAAAGAAGGTCAGTGTTCCTAGCGACCATTGGGCCAGAAGCTTACGGTCTTTCAAAGAACTTGGTCATGCCGCACATGTCTGCGGCCATGGCATAGAACCAGTTGACGGAGTCGTTGCTTTCACATTACCAGACAAAACCCTTGGTCATCGTGGAAAGGTTTCATTTTCAAAAACATAATCAGAAGGCAGGGGATTCTGTGACTGATTATATAGTTGCTATACAACAATTGTCAAAGCATTGCAAGTATGGTGATCATTTTGATGAAACTGTCTAGGATCACTTAGAGAGTGGGCAGTTTGCAACGGAAACTGTTGACTGAGAAAGACCTAACTTTTGAATGAGCTTGTGGCATAGCACTGTCAATGGAAATGGCATTGAAGAACTTCACAAAATGCAGATGTGAATCAAGTTTTGAAATCGAAACTCACAAATAAAGGACAAAGGTAGTTTACAATTGGAAACGGGACCTCAGGCCAGGGGGATGATTGGAAAAGGGATTGTTAACATAAATGTTACTTTTGTGGCAGAAGACATTTACCTTAAGAGTGCAAATTTAACTATGAGAAATGTCATACCTGTGCTAAAGCTGCACACATTGCAAGAGTATGTAGCCAGTGATGGGCAGTAGAGCTGCTACATGTAGTGAAGCTATTAGTTTACATTTTCTAGTAGCTTGCCTGTAGCGTCGCTGATTTCTGAATTAAATAACTTTCCATTAGTTACGTTATTTATGTTTTTTTGATCAAGTTGCAACATAGCGTCCATAAAAGCTAAAATTTCCAGGAAATGTCTGAGAAAAGCAGAGGTTTCCTCTGCAGTGTGATTTTTAAATGCAACAATCAGACAGAAATAAAGCATGTTCATGCGCAACTTTCTACTCTGCTTCTACTGCCTGTCTATCGAAACACGCATGCATATACATAACATAACACACAGCACATTTATAATCACACCGCGATTACTGAGAACTATTTACAAGCTAGCATCAGTCCAACATGCTGCGCTGCAGGCAGGTATTTACTTATAGACTTTGCCCAAATTCTGCCATGGGTTTTAACTAATTAATAAATAAAAAACACCTGAAAGTTATTAAAATGAATCCAGCTTTATCAATTTGATGATGCATCCACCTTAATTATTAAAAAGTATAGATACAACACAGGGGTCCCAGCAAGTGCAGCCTGTGAAAGACTGTTTAGCGTAGGAAAGGATATTTTCAGACCAAAGAGAAACCGCCTTTCTGATGCCACATTTGAAAAGCTTTTCTTGTGCCATGTAAACAAACACTTGTTAGAACAATAAGAGCCCCCCCATGCACCATCACCCCTCTCCCCCTCGCCCGCTCCTCCCCTTCCATCAGCACTAAAACATGTAATTCAGGACTTAGATTCTCATTTCAGTTTGGACATTTCAGTTCATTTGCTATTGTCCCAGTGATCACTCTCTGATCCATGCTTATTAATCATGGTGTTGCATGTTGTCCATAAACACAGTTTTAACATGATTCTTAAACACAAAGTTTAATTTAGTTTAATTGGGGTCAAGTTTTCTCGTTAAGGGAGGCCTGAGGAAATAAGATGGCTGTTAATATGGTTTTTCTTTTCCCTAAAAATTTTAAATTGATTTAAACCTATAGCCATGTCTTGCCCATCGAACATTACACAGTAGCTTTCATTTGGTACTAAATAGTTTGTTTACTATAGTATTGGTTTATCTAGAGGTAAGCCAATAACTTTTTTTTGTTTTATTCCCAGAAGTAAGCTTTTATTTATGTGTTGATGCTTCAGATAATGAAATGTCTACACTGTGCTAAATCATAGGTTGTTCTTTAATAAATGTTTTAACCAGTGTATCTGACAAATTTTGTACTGATCTGGCATTAGGTTGGTACAACATGAAGTAGCTTCTGATGTAGTAAATTAGCTTGCTATATTTCTATGGGTGGTAGCTTTTGTGTAGTGAAGCTTAATTTATTGTTGAGTAACTGACAGCTTAGCTCACTACACTTTACAAGTAGCTTGCCCAACACTGCATGTAGAAATAAGACTCAAACAGCCAGGACCCAGTATCTGGAAACTGGAGATTAAGGAGTATTCACTGTGTATACTGCATCCAGTGGGAATGATGGCATCACAGTTACGATGAAAGTGGATGATGAGGACATCATCATTCAATTAGATACAGTAGCAGCAGTGTCCCTCACATCTGAAGTGTTGTACCAAAGTAAATTTCCACACCTACCCCTAAAAGGGTTCAACATTAAACTGAAGGCATAATCAGGAGAAAGCATTCCTTTATGTGGCTATATACTAACACCAGTGTAGTAATATGATGACCAGAAGGCAAAACTGCCTCTGATGATAGTTAAAGGCATAAGGCCAGCACTAATGAGGTGACATTGGCTTGAAAAAATTAAACTTGATTGGAAGAGCATTTTCATAGTGTGGAATATGAAACAAATCACCATGATCCTCAATTACAAACAGTACTGAAGCGCCACTCAGTGGTGTTTTCTGAGAAAACAAGTGCAATTGAGAGTTGCGCGGCAACAATACAAATCCGGCCAGGTGTAAAGCCAATATTTTTTAAAGCACGGCCAGTGCCCTATTCACTGAAAGACGAAATCACTAGTGCTGGGCATTGATGCTGAATGGCCTGCTAGTATGAAATTGAGTATAAGAAGTTGGTTGATAATTTTAATGCAGATGCATTTTCCAGGCTTCCATTAGGGAAGATAGATAAGACAGTGAAGGAAGGAAATATATTTTATTTCTCTAATGTAGAAGGCCTGCTGGTGCCGGCACATGACATTAAAGTAGGTACAGGGACCCAGTGGTGAGCAAGATTTGGAGCCCTACCGTCAATGAGCGGCCCATTTACCTGGAGGACATGACGATATGAAGCCTTACTTCGTCAGGATACATGAACTGTCAGCAGACCAAGGATGCGTCTTGTGGGGTCTCAGTCAGGGACAGACTGAACATCTGGCACACCGGCATTTTCCCAGTGGGTCGACGTGCTATTTGGGTCAACACCATTTGTTTGTTTATTTATTTATTGGTCTGACAGGCCCATAAAACTCATTGATTGGTGGCCCCTTTGACACTGGGCTGGCCCAAACACATTTTTAAACAGCCACCTTTCGCTTTGGCCCCTGTTGCCTGCATAGCGCATTCCTCAAAAAATTGTATAATAAAGTCAGCACAGGAGTTTATTTCCTGACCACTGGTCCATGAAACACATTGATCTACAGCCCTTTTTCTAACTGACACGGGGCTGGCCCAATCCCGTTTTTGGCTCTGCGCCGGTGTGCAGTGTCACTTTGTCAGAAGGTACAGAGAAACTGTGGGGGGGAAAAAAAGAAACGGGCTCTTCAAGCAGATGCTGCCAAAGGTGCCAAAATTACTGATATGTTTGTCACAGCAGGGTCTTTATCAGCTCCCGTGGCTGATGATAGTGGTGGCAGCAGCAGCGCTGGCTCTGGCACTCACTGCGAACAGGATAATGTGGAACCTGCTGTAAGCTGGACTGCTTTCAGAACACTTAAGCTATGTTAGGGCTGGGCGATATGGACCAAAAATTATATCTGAATATTTTTTAGCTGAACAGCAATATAAAATATATATCTCTATACTTTTTCCCCATACATTAATTACAAATAGGCATTCCAAGTTAGAGCCAAATATCCCCATTGTGACACAGGCACTTTTGTCTACAGACAGCTGTACATGTACATGAGAAAACAGCTTAAAAATAAACTACTGGTGTTCTGTCGATTCGTCCTACCTTAGCGCATTTCGACAGATATTTTATCAATTCTTGCTACCCTACCAAAAATACTATCGTCATTTTTATGGGCTGAAACTGAAAGCGGAATAGTAAAAAAAAAACGTAACTATTTAAAAAAACACAAACTAATGTATTGTAAGTAGGCATTGCAACAGTCTGAAATAAGTTATCAGATTAAGTGTTAAAACTACAGACAGCACATCTTGAAAGAATGAAAAACTTTATCAGAGCATCCTACTTTTATGAAATACTTGCGTAGCTAATTCAAATATATACTAAAATACAGTGGTACCTCAGTTCTCAAACTCATTAGAACTCGAATTTCTTAAAAGTCAAACCAATCAGTTCTAAAAAATGCCTAGAACTCGATCTGAATCTCAGAAGTCAAACCTTGAACGCCGACCTAAGATAACTTGTACACGCGAGGAAATGTGTCACGCAGCATGTCTCTCAGTGGAAACAAAGTGTTACATCACATGCTTCAGTGGTCTTCCCGGGAACACCTTAAACAAAGTCAGAGTGTTTTAGCACTTTTGGTGTGTTTGAAGTGTGCAGCCAAGATATACTAAAATCGGAATGACACAGGGAATTATTCAGAGAGATGACAACAGGGTGTCATGCCCTGCTTGGCCAACCCTCCTGTGTGCCACGCCCCCTCCTTAACCATGTGTGAAATATCCATGTTGCCAGCTATGTCTAGTCCTGTTTAATTGAGTTAATGTATTTAAGTGCTTCCCTTTTAGTCTTTCTCCAGTCCTGTCATTATCGACATACCATCTTTTCTGCATGTTTCATACTCCTGCTGGGCGTTACTCCAAATTAAACCGTGTGTTTCCTTGACTCTTGCACCTCTTTCCCCACTCCATACCCTGCTCATCGTGACAGAATGAAAGGACTCCAGAAAAAGACGCTTCGCCAAACCGAGGTTGAGTATCTCACTTTGGTGGCTGAGGTATTATACTACCTTAACCAGCCAGATATAAAGGAGGACCCCGCAGCCCAAGCTCTTGCCTTAGAGACCAGGGACCTCCTGGAAGAGATCTCCCTGTCTAAAGACCTGGACCTCGCAGAGGAAGTGCAGCAAAACCTGCTGCAACTGTGGAGCAGGGTAGCCGAGGCAATGCTCAGGTGAGTAGCCCTGGACTATGGAACACCTCTTGTCTCACGGGCAGAACAGCATGAGCCAACCCTGGCTCCGAATAAAGCAGCCGCAAGGCGAAAGAAGTGGAAGAATCGTGGAGGGGCGGACACGAATTCTGCTTGCTTTGTAACTGCTAACACACAGACACATATAAAGCAAGCTTGGGGGTCACAGCGTAGAGTCAGCCAGCACTTGGCCCCTGGAGCTGTGGGTTAAGGACCTTGCCCAAGGGCCCACAGAAGTGAAAATTCTGCCAAGGCTAAGCCTTAATTCAGTGACCAATCACCGGAATTGAGGCATTGCCCACTAGTCTTTTAGAAAAAAGTCACAGACCTTTGGGAGCTAAGGGCAGCAACATTCAAGTGATATTCTGGTTCCTGACTCTCTAAGACTCATACAATGGCCATTCTCTGGGCAATCCAACCACTAAAGAAGACACAGCATATGCACCTTACTTAGAATGGACATTTTCTCCAACCTTCTTGCTTTACCTAATGAGACAATCAATACAATAGTGATTTGGAATAAACACGAACAATTAAATCTAATGATATGTGAACTGAAATTAAATTAAACTTACATTTTGAGATATATTCATTATTGCATGAAAAGGTTTTAGTTATTCTTGGTGTCTTGCTCCATAGTGTGTCCAAGTCTACAGTCATTTGTGCTCAAGTCCAAGTTGAGTTCAAGTCTTTCCACCATTTTTGCTATTATCCTCATATAATTTTTACATCTGTATACATGCAGGGAGTGATGCATATTTCCAGCAAACGATCTCAGGAGACCTTGCACTCAGGCAAATGAAAATGCAGACAGCAGGGAATTAATGTACACTGACATTATAATATTAACATTACTAGATCAGAGAAGGGGATTTTAACTGCAAGTTGTTTCAAATCATAGGGTCCAAATCGAGTCTCCAGTCATTTGCCGTTAAGTCCAAGTCTTTATATCAGTTTTACCGAGTCAAGTCAAAAGTCATCAAATTTGTGATTTATGTCATGTGACTTGAGTCCCCACTTCTGCCTTATGACACCAAGGATAAAAACAGCTGGTTCAATGGCAGTCAAAGATAATATGGAAAAGAAGAAAGTTACAAGTGTAGTTAAAAAAAACTAACTGAATAGTACAATGAAGTATTGCCTTATAAAATTAAAATATACTAAATATAAGGCAAGGACTTAAAGCTGGTAGATATAAGTACTAGAAGATTTTATAAGCAATAAAAAAATGTCTCACTTGGCTTAGCTGTTAAAACTATAAAATTAAAAAAAAAAACATAATCCATAAAGAGACAACACAGAGGATCAGGTGATATAGTAAAAGCAGTGTGAAGTAATTTATGCGGTTTTGCTCTTAAGGTCCTGCCTTTAGAATACACCAGTGCTTTATGGATCTGTCATACATCCCTGATAGAGAAGCAGTTTTAAAAACTGTATTTAAAAGTTTAGGTCAGTAATATAGTTTTTTAATTCCCTTAACTAAATTCCCACCAATGGAAAGTATAAATGAATCTTACATGTTTATAACCATATTAGGCCTTCTTTTCAGATGGAGCTGTGTATTTTACTTGGCTTCTCTCCTGCATGCAGTATATTAACACAGCTCCAATAGCACATAACACCCTCAAAGGTCAGAATTACGGTACTACTCCTTAGATTATGTTTATGCATTATCACAGGGAGTGTCAACATCAAGAGTGAGCCACACATGAACATCAGAGCTTAGAGAGCATAAAAGTACAAGAATGCATCCTCTATGAAGCAGAATCAATGTCTCCATTTTCCTCTTCTTGCTGGAAGCTAAAATCAAATAAATAACAGAGAAAATAGTAACACATTTATAAACACTTACAGAAAACGATGCACATATATATTTACCTCTATTTAGAAAAACGCTATTGAAGGCAATCAAAATAACACTTGCATTTTTCTACAAACTATCAAAGACTAACCTAACAGCTTTAGTCCATTATAATGATTACCCATCTAGGGCCTCAGAGTGACATACAATGACAGTCAGTTTATATACATTTAAACTAGAACTAAAACAGAAGAATAGGGTCCTAGTGCCCCTGAAAAAGTTCATTTTTGCATGGAGCCAAATGCAACAGTACTTATATAAATGCAGAAGTCCTCAGGGATCAAAGAACAATCAGCAGCATACAAACAGCTCCAGAAATTGGCTTTCCTCCTTAATGTAGACCATCTGAAGAATGTATGCCATCTGCTGTAACACTGGCCCATCTTCTTTAAAATGAAGCTTGTCAGTGAATTAACCATACAGCTGTTTCTCCAACCAAGAATGGATGAACTTCACACTGTCTGTTTAGGGCAGATTGTCAGATGGTCTCTTTCTATTTCTGTCTTTGGCTTGATGTAACATGGGAATGTTTGGCTTTTGCTTCATCAAAACTGGATATGAACCCGCTGGTACAGCTGGGGGAGGAAAAGAATGCAGGAAGTGGCCCAATAAGAAATTATTGTCTTTGAAAATTTGAATAAACATAGTGCCACCTGGTGGTTTCAAAAATACATGCAATTATACTGACAAATGATATAAAAAAAAAATATAAATAAATATCTGCATTCTCTGGAACAATAGAGTACAAGTCAATTTAGTGACTCAAGCATTTTGAATTTGTGTGTTTTTGATAGTTTATCAAAACAGACTTTATGTCTCACCATTATCCTGGCCATTTTCCAATAATTTAGTCAAATTGAATTTTAATTTTTACCTTGGAAGTAAAACTGCACTTTGAAAGTTAAATTATGATGTAACCCCAGATCCAGAATCAGCTTGACTTAAAAATGTTTGATAATTATTAAACTTTGTGTAGCAAGCAGAAGATACCATTTTTAGCCAGGGGACAGCAACAACTGCTATCAAGCCTTTGCAATAACTGGCAATGAGTCCTTTACAGCACTGTGGAGGAATTTTGGCTCACTCATCTTTGCAGAATTATTGTAATTCAGCCAAATTGGAGGGTTTTTGAGCATGAACCACCGTTTTAAGGTCATGCCACAGCATCTCAATCGGATTCAGGTCAGAACTTTGACTACGCCACTCCACAGTCTTCATTTTGTTATCCTTAAACCATTCAGAGGTAGACTTGCTGGTGTGTTTTGGATCTGCTACAGCTTGAGGGCAAGGACAGATTGCTGGACGTTCTCCTTCTGGATGTTTTAGTAACCAGTAGAATTCGTGGTTCCATTTACCACAGTAAGTCTTCCAGGTCCTGAGGCAACAAAACAGCCCCAGAATATCATACTACCACCACCATATTTTACTGTTGGTATGATGTTACTTTTCTGAAATGTTGTGTTACTTTTACACCAGATGTAATGGGACACATTTGTTTGTTGATTTGAAACATTTATGTGACAAACATATAAAAAAACAAGAAATCAGGAAGGGGGCAAACACTTTTTCACACCACTGTATGTAGAAGATATGGATGTTTGTTATAGGATTGTTGCAATATTAACGTTTTGCGCACCACCCTCTTTGTGATATTACTTACAGAGTTGAATGCATAGAAACACCTGAGGGATTCCCTTAGTTAATTTGTAGTTATTTAATTATGTTCATTCAGTTCAATCATTTATAGCGTTCATATTTCTCATTTTTATATTTCTTTCTGTCCTTGCTATTTGCACATCATGTTCTTTGTCCATCTCATACAACTTACAACATACTCACTTACTCACCCCCTGGCTCCAGGAGTCTGTATGAAGAGCATAGATAAAGGGCCTTCTTCCCACAGTGGGGGCAGAGACAGACACAGACAGACACTGAACCGGCCGTGTGAAACATCTTAATAAACTGCTTAAGCTTAAGGAACCTGCATCATAATTCAACTAAAAGAACCTGAGGTTTCAGTAAAGAAATCGATCACACCACTAATTTTAGCATCATTATCTACAATGAGATCTCTGCAAACTCTGGTGCTGTTAAGGTTCTTTTCAGTATTCAGTCTTTTGTAGCTCGATAAAATGCTGTGCAACCATTGTTGGTGGTGCTCACTACGTAAAACTTCTCTACATTCTATACATTTATGTATACATTCAACATTTTCCAACAGAAAGGTTAAAAAAATACTAATCCATATAGTTATAATATACACCATAAATCACAGTGATCACAAATTCAGATTGTGGAAAAAAGTAGATTTATACAGAGAAAATAATAATGCTTGTAGAGCCTTTGAACATGTGCCTTATTTTTTCCAGCCTGGCATGATACAACACTTGTCCAGTGTTTATCCACTCAGAAAGTGCAGGACATGCAGTAAGTAAGCAAACCAGTAAGATGACAAATGCTATGAAGTCTCCAAAGTAGTACAATTTAGGGTTTGGGGCATAACTCCAAATAAAGTATTTAAAGCATTATTCTCTACCAATTTGCTCATTATCCCAGACACTGATTTGCAAATTGTGGATCAAAACGTGATCAGTTAGGCAGAAGACCAAAACATATGTTATGTTATGACTGGTTGGTGCCTGGTGACATGTATCACACGTAGAGTCTATGACAACGCTTAGCCTAGATAGAAGAATTTTTTTTTACACTTCTTGAATACTTACACATACAGAGGATGAGTGCACCCTGCATAAGGCTTCCCACACTCTAATAGTCTCACCCAACTCTGTCTCCCAGAGTTTTTTAATAACATCTAAAGACATCAGAGACAAACCATGAATACAATTATCAATGAGGGATATTATGCCCTTAACAGGAGGTGTTTGAATAAGAAATACAAGCAATCAGGGAAATTAGGGAACTGAGGATACCTTAGCTTCACATAGCTACTAACCTGAAGATAGCAGAAAAAGTGGCTTTTGGGTAAGCAAAGGTTATCTGACAGCTTTTGAAAGAAAGGAAGTATGCCAACATACAAATCCCTAATTGGTATTAATGCCCAGGTTTTCTAATATCTTAACTGTCCCATTTGTAAGAGAGGGAGGAAATGCATGATTGCTGGGAGACAAAATGGAACTTGCCCAGATTCTGTAAGATATCCTAACAAGAATGCAAATAATATGTGGTGTGGAAGAGCAGCTAACTGGAGAACGAACCAAAACAGCAAGAGACAGAGGCACAGATGAGGCAGCTTCCATATCTAGCCAGATGGGAGATGGATCAAGAGTGTAATACTGCAACCAGTATTGTATTTCTCTGAGGTTAACTGGCCAATAGAAAAATGTAAAAACCTGTTACGTTTGCATAGTCAAGATGGGTTCTTATTCCAGATAAAAAGTTTAGAGAAGATGGACTAAGAAAGAAACTGAAATAAATAAAGCAGCTTGGGGATCATGTTCATTTCAAATTAATGCTTGGCAATAATGAGAGGTTTAGCGCCAACCGTTTAGCGCCAAGCGTCAACGTCTGTTAGAAAACGATTTAGCAGGGGAGCGAAATTTAATTTTTAGATACCTGTGAAAGTACTCAGTACCTGGACAACCAAGTATGTAAAGCTACTGTACATTTAGCTACTTTAAATAAAAGATCTTGCAGACCACACCTCCAAGCTACTGTATTCGCAGGAAATTACCAAAAAATGCATAAACACAACGTCAAACGTTTTACCATTTCAAAATGCAATTCACACATTGCATTTGACACTCTATTCATTTCATTACAGCTATCAATCAATCAATTGATACAATTGCTCAAAATGATAACTGTCGCATTCCTCTTAAAGCATGGTTTTATGGAAACTGAGTAACATCATTCCATGTTCACATCATGAAAATTTCAGGATAACCATATCCACTGACATCAATTCATCACTGACGATTGATTTCACACGGTGGCACGAGTATGAATAAATGGTATGAACATCATCATAGAGATATTGTAACATGGAGAAGACAGGTGGTCAAGCAGGACAGGGAAGATGTGGTGGTCACAGAGCCATGGTTGTAGATCATGACAACGACTAAGGCAGCTAGAATGATTCAACTAAACCTCAGAAGATCAACTGTGGCCTCAATCATCAGAACCTTTCACAATGAGAACCGGTAAGGCTTCAGCATGCTCTGCAGTGAGCATTACAGTACTGTAAACTACTTTAAGATGTCAAATGACTGTATACTGTATGCGAATTTGTAGCACAGAGTAGGTTAGGCCAAGGATTCAAAGTTCTATTGTTATATGCAAAAGTACAGAATACAATGACAGTTTTCTTTGAATGCTTTCTTCCTAGACTAGACCATTAACAAAGCAGTGTAATGTAATGTACTGTAATGTAATGTAAATGTGTTCCATAGTATGAAGTCATGTTTCTCCTGTATCTTTTCCTACAGAGTTGAGACTAAAAGAAACCGTGCTGAAAAGGCACTAAGTATAATAGCTATGGCATGTGCCTTTTGAGAGAAATCTGCTTTCTGCTTTCACCCTTTCCTGCCATTACTTTAAAAGGAATGTTTGGTCTTAAAATTGAATCAGTTTAAATTCAGCCCCTATAAAATGCCTCTGCAAAGTTTGAAAAAGATCCTTTAAAACATTTACGCTATTAAATAATAATTTAAGTTATTGTTATAATGAGATCAAATGTCGTAATTGCCCATTTTTTATCACTATGCAGCACTGCTTCCATTTTGGGGTGATCAGTTTCAGTTCCAGTTGTGAATTCTTCTGCAGTGGCAGACCAGTGCGAAAAGGGTACATATTCCATGAAGTCCAGGAAATTACAAATAACCACATTGTTTAAAATTGAATTTTGTACTTGATCATTTGTGACATTCCTTTAAAAATCTCAATGCATTTAATAGTGCATAAACATTGTCATTCACACCATAATCATTGTGCTTAAACACTCAGTATAGAAAAATTCACTGCATTTAATAGTGCATAAACATTCACTACAGAAGTAATGGTTTAGGAAATGGTTCAGGGTGTCGTGGTTAGCATTGTTACCTCACACCTCTGGGACTTGGGTTTGAGTGTCCGCCTGGGTCACATGTGTGGTGCCTGTTGGCCCCCCCATCCTGGGTTGTTCCCTGCCTTGTGCTGGTACCTTCCAGAATAGGCTCTGGACCCCCTATCCCAAAAGGATAAGTGGTTTGGAAAATGGATGAATGGGGTTTTGGAAATGGGAGCACTTGCTGAAGCTTGTGAGATTCACAATGTGGATTAACATCCTTCTCTCTTTCATATGTTTTTTCTTGGCAGCTGGAAATGCCTTAACACTTCATCCACACTGCCTGGGAGTATAAGCAACCAATTGGGGTTGACAGCTGTATGTTCGTGTCTTGTGCCCTGTGCATCCTGGGATAGACTCCAGATTCACAGTGACTGGATAAGCAATTGGAATATGGACGAAGGGATGGTTATATAGGAGCACAACGGATCCATAATTCAAAACAGTGAAATAATGAATAGGGAAAAAAACAAAGGCTCGGTGGAGAACAGAGGAAGGATCTGCTATAGTCCTATTAGCAAAATATTTCCTTACAAGGCATATTTTATGTCCCATGACACACTATACTTAGCATTCAGCATGGTTATTAAAGGAATGGAGTTATTTCCCGAAGGCCAATACTGCTGGTTAATTGAACAAAGTATATAACCTCAAGTAATACAGTCATCTTATTTTATAATTGATTCAATATAAAATTCAACTGTATAAATAGGCTGGACAGGCAATGGAAAATAATTCATAATGTTATAATAATAATAATACTTTGTAGTTTTCTTCTTTCATATTTCACAAAAACACAAAGAATACATAACCTGGGACATGAACCATAGTTGTTGAAATATAAATGATTGCTTCATGGCATTTAATAGACAGGCTGGAATGTGAAGCAATGTCAGTGTCTTCACAACAAAGATTCTTTTGCTGATTAGTGTTCAATTGCTGTGTTACGTCTGCTAGTTTGAGTCTTGCAAGCCAGGCACCCTGCCCTGCCCACTTTCAATCAGTCCATCTGTCATGCTCAGCTGGAATGCTCTGACAGGCGATGCACCACTGCAGATGCAATCGTTCGGTAGGCTTCAGCCTGGAACACACACAGGAAGAAACATCAATATACAGCCACTGTTACTTGCCTGACTGCATGGTGCCAACTATAAAGTTTGGTTTGGGGTTGTTTTTCAGGGGTTGGGATAGGCCCCTTAATTCCAGTTAAGACCCAATGCTTCAGCTTACCAACTCATTTTGGACAATTCTATGCTTCCAATTTTGTGGTAACAGTTTGGGAAGGCCCTTCTCTGTTCCAGCATGACTGTGCCACAGTACACAAAGCAAGGTCCATATAGACATGGTTGGGTGAATTTGGTGTGGAAGAACTCAACCCCATCGAACATCTTCGGGATAAATGAACAGAGAACAGACTGCAAACCCAGGCCATCACATTAGTGACTGATCTCACAAATGCTCTTAGGATGCATGGCCAAAATTTCCCACAGACACACTCCAAAATCTTTTGGAAAAATTTCCCAGGAAAGTGGCGGCTGTCATAGCTGCAAAGGGGGGACTAACTCCATATGGATGCCTATGGATTTATAATGGAATGTCATAAAAGTTCCAGTTAGTGTAACGACTAGGTGTCCCAATACTTTTGGGTGTCCCTATAGTGTATGTCATCTGGAGATGAGCCCTGGAAGGGCCACACTTGGTGGTCAACTCTTTGAAGAGAGATCAGACAAACTATGATCCAACAAAGATCCCCCAATGAAAGGTAGCAAGAATAAGTGCACCGTGCCTGGAATGGTGTGAACAGGATGCAACACTGCTGCAAGGCCTGAGGATGGTGCTTGTTGACTAGGGCTTGGTGGCTGGGCCGCACATGTAACCTGACTGGGCTTATTATGTGGAGCCATTTTCTGGGCACGCACAAGATAAAAGATAGTGGTCAGGCACAGCACCATTTGTACAGCAGGAAAGGGTGGGAAGGACTCGGAATAAGTCCATGGCAATGAACCCTGGTTTTGGGAATGTGAAATGCTACCTCTCTGGCAGGGAGGAAACCCAAGGTACTATGGGAAATAGAAAAGTATTGGCTTGAGACAGTCAGTCTTGGGGATCTGGAACCAGACCAGTTAATCAGTGTTGGATTTTCTCCTATTCTGGAATTCTACAGGATGAAAGACCTCTGGCAGATGTGGGAATATTTACAAGACCTTGGCTGGAATGTGGAGAGCAAGCACCATATTATAATTCAAGGGTATTAATAAATATGCACCACAAAACCAGAGGCCAAAGGTTGCAGATTAAGAGAGAAGCAGAGTTATCAGCCAATCGTCACTTGGTGGTAAGCTGGATTCGGTGCTTGGAGTGGCGGCGAGACTCTTGATTTACAAGTCCATTTATGCCAATATCATCACCTGTGGTTATGGGATATGAGGAAACACTGACAGAACAAGGTCACAAGTACAAATGGGTTGTTGGCATTTCACACGCAATGTGCTACACAGCTTAAAAAAAAAAAAAAAAAAACAGATATAACACGTTAACAAAAGTAAAGATGATCTCAAGATCATCCAGGGTCCTAGGCCTTTTCTTGTGCACTCTCCTCTTCAGCTCAGCCCACAGGTTTTCAATGGGGTTCAGGTCAGGGAACTGAAACAGCCATGGCAGAAGCTTGAGTCTGTGGTCAGCTACCCATTTTTGTGTTGATTTGGACATGTGCTTAGGATCATCGACCTATTGGAGGAATCAGTGACGGCCCAGTTTTATTTTCCAGGAAGAGGCAGCCACATTTTGATTTAAAATGTCTTGATACTTCAAGGAGTCCATAATGCCATGTACCCCAACAAGGTTTCCAGGGCCTTTGGAGGAAAAACAGCCCCACAACATCACTGAACCTCCACTGTATTTTACAATGGGGTTCTTTTCATATAGTCATTTTTCTTTTTTTACCAAAAACTCCTTGAATATTTCTTGGCAAAAAGCTCTATTTTCATCAGACCATAGAATTTTGTTCCAGTCAAAGTGGTAGTAGCATTTCACAAACTCCAGGCACTTATATTTGTAGTTAACTGATACAAAAAGGGGGGCGGCCTGGTGGTGCAGTGGTTAGCACTGTTGCCTCACACCTCTGGGACCCGGGTTCTGGTCTCCGCCTGGGTCACATGTGTGTGGAGTTTGCATGTTCTCCCCGTGTCGTCGTGGGGTTTCCTCTGGGTACTCCGGTTTCCCCCCACAGTCCAAAAACATGCTGAGGCTGATTGGAGTTGCCATATTGCCCGTAGGTGTGCATGTGTGAGTGACTGGTGTGTGAGTCTGCCCTGCGATGGGCTGGCCCCCCGTCCAGAGTTGTTCCCTGCCTTGTGCCCATTGCTTCCGGGATAGGCTCCAGACCCCCCGCGACCCAGTAGAATAAGCGGTTTGGAAAATGGATGGATGGATGACACAAAAGGCTGTTAGCATGGTAACAGCAAAATCTTACTTTGTCTTGTAATTCACCAATAATGATCCTTGGGGATTTTTTTGCCTCTCTTGTGATCCTTCTCACTGTACATGGGGGCAAAACAAACTTGGGTCCCCTTCAAGGCAGGTTTGTAACAGTTACAGTTGATGTCCACTTCCTTATGTCCAGGTTCTTTTCCCATAAGAGTAGAAATAGGCAAGTATTCAGGCAAGTATTTTTTCTTATACCCATTCCCTGACTTATGAAGGTCAACATACTTCTCCCTCGTTTGGTCTGTGTGTTCTCTTATCATTCCCATGTTGATGGACGACTAAGGTAATTTAGCCTCAGTCATCTCAAATTTGTACTCTAATTTATAAGAAAGTCATGGATTACAGCTTGAAGCTTCCTACACACTCCAACTCAAAGATGTGCAATTTACATGGGGAAACATGCTTCAGTTACATTGTGTTCACTATAATTTTGTGTGGTGCCAATAATTGTTGCACGTGTTAAAGAATTACTGCTTGATGAAAGATTTGTTTTTCTTCTAATACATTTATTTCAATGAAATTCAATGAAATTCTTCATTCTTCAGTGTGAGATGTAGGTACCTCACCAAAAGGTGGATTTTTTTCTAACCCATTTTACAAATCTTTAGGGGGGGGGGGGGTGCAATAAGTTTTAAATGATCCATTAGTTGCAACTGATACTGGTGCCATAAGCCTCCTTCTTTTGCTCAATTTAAGTGCAGCCTTTGATACAGCCATTCTTATCAACAGACTCCACAATCTAGGAGTTTGTGGGCCAGCGCTTAACTGGTTTATTTCCTATCTCACTGACAGAAAACATTTCATTACCCTATCCGGTCAGACATCAGGCATATCAGCTATCACACATGGCATTCCCCAGGGCTCTGTCCTGGGGCCACTGCTCTTCATTATTTATATTCACCCTCTAGGCCAGATCATTCTCCACTTTAATCTAAATTTTCATCTTTACGCCGATGAAACCCAGATCTATGTTAGCTCCAGCTCCATAAACACCCTTCCACTTGCACACATAGAAACCTGCCTATTAGAAATCAAATTATGGATGAGCCAAATTTTTTTAAACTTAATGATAAGACTGAACTAATTGTCTTTGGGACAAAATCCACCCGATAACTCTGAAATTGGCCCACACTACCATTTTTCCATCTCCTCTGGTCCGAAATCTTGGTGTCATCTTTGACCTAACCTTCTCATTTGATGCACATTTTCGTGCCATAGTAAAAACACCTTACTTTCATCTCCATAATATCGCCCGTATTACGCCATACCTTTCAAACTCTGCTGCCGACTCCCTCATTCATGTCTTTATCTCTAGCCATCTTGACTACTGTAACTCACTACTCGCTGGTATCTCTGCTAAATCTCCCCATAAACTTCAGATAGTTCAGAATTCTGCTGCCTGCCTCCTTACTCACACCTGTTCTGCAGAGCCTGCACTGGCTCCCTATAAAAGAGTACATTAGACTTAGATCTTCCTCTACTGGCTCTGTCCTTATTATCCTCCTTCCAAATTACATAGCTATGGTGACTGTACATTCTCCTGTTTAGTTACCATTCTCATGTTTAGTTTAGTTAGCCTTTGGAACTCACTCTCTACTGCCATCAGTTTATCTACCTCTGATTCAGACTTTAAAACAAAGCTAAAATCCTTCCTTTTTGCTAAGGCATTTAACCTTCCATATGGATAATGTGTTCTGTTTATTGTGTACTTTCTCTGTAAGTGTTCATGTAAAAGTGATATATATAAATAAATTGTATTATTATTATTATTATTAATTCACCAGAAAAAGCGAAGAATGATAATGATGACCAAAGTACATCAAATGATCTGAAATTTGAACCTAACCTTTCATTTCAAAAACAATCTGCTTTAGCAAAAAAAAATCAGCAGAAGTCCTTTTCTGAGAGTGAGTGGGTGTATGCTGGCTCTAAGGCTTGCTCCACTGTGCACAATCTGGACACAACACAAGGAGTGTACATTGATCCCAGGTCAACAGAAAGACGGTATCAGTGAAGGATACCATGGTAACAGTAATTCAGCCCTAATGCCACTGCTACACTTAAGATGTACACTCTGTAAATTACTGGTGATGTCTTTAAGCTTCTCAGCAAAAAACTTTCAAAGTGTTAAGTGGTTGTGGGTTACATTACTTTAATGGCACAGGTCAACCATGCCAGGGTGATGCCAACACTGGTCAGTTGCCATTACAAGATGGCTAATGTGCAGTGAGAGAATTGCCATCCAAATGCCAATTACTGTGAGAGGAATGGAGGGCAAGGGACTAATGCCTTGGTATGGCACTCCATTCTCCTTTTTATGCACGGAGAACAGTTTTTCCCTGAAATAATACCATCTGACTGGTAGCCTGGTGGAAAAACTGTCGGATAAATTTTCAATTACAAATTTCTACTTGACCAAGGTGAATAAAACATGTTAACAAATAACTTTGCTTGCACCTTTTATTACTTCAATTTGCATAAAGCTAGGCAACCAACCAGTGAAATTTAGATAGAGTCAAAGGAAACACTCTTTTTAATGCAAATCCAGGCTATTGGGGGAACCCTTTAAGAATGTTTTTTTTTTTTTTTTTTTTTTTTAAGAGATCATTTTCTCCTATACATTTAGGGGGAAATATTTTCCTAAATTTAAAAAATATTGTAACAGCAATTTTTAAACATGCTCATTCTAGTGCCATTCTTATCAACAGACTCCACAATCTAGGAGTTTGTGGGGCAGCGCACAAACTCCTAGATTGTGGAGTCTCTTGATAAGAATGAGCGTGTTTTAAAAATTGCTGCTACAATATTTTTTAAATTTAGTTTGCCGGCAAAGTTTATATCAAACTTTCCTCACACCTCTGGAAAATCACTCCAAACCATGAATAATCATTTGCATGGCAACTAGTTACCAGCTCATTGGAATAAGGCAATATCCTTAATAAAACTGATAAAACTGGCAGAAGAGTTGTTGAGAAGTGCTGCTTCATGCGCTAACACTGTCACTAAGGTTTGTTTGCAGGATTAAATGGGATACTGCACTTCACTGAGAAAAGGAATTCCATGACGCAGTTCCATCAGGCTGAAAAACTGAAAAAGTGTGTTAGTAAAGCATGTGTAATAATATAAGTAGAAATATATATGCAATTTGTGCATGTGTGCACCTTTCCACATCAACAAACAAGACTTAACAAGCTTGTTAAGAGAGCTGGTTCTGTTCTGGGCTGTACACTGGACACCATCGAGGAGGTGGTGGACAGAAGGATGCTAGGAAAACTGTCATCCATTATGGATAACACCTCCCACCCCCTGCACCACACTGTGGAGGCTCTGAGCAGCTCCTTCAGCTCAAGACTGCGACACCCACAGTGCAAGAAGGAGTGCTTCCGTCGATCATCCCATCCCACAGTCATAAGACTGTACAACGCATCACTGCAGTGACATATTCATCCCCTTCCCTGTTCATCCATATTACTGGCTTTGCATATATGTTTTTTTCTTTATATTTTTACTAATATTTATACAGTTGAGATATTGTTTTAATTGTCTATATTGTTTTCATATTTATATACATATATATATTTTATGTTTTTATATTGTGATATTTATATTCTATTTTATATTGTTTGTTTATTTAAATTATATTGCTGATCCTACGGATCATGTTATACTGTCATTTTTTTTTTTACTAATGCTGCTGTTTCTAAGGAATTTCCCCATTGTGGGATTAATAAAGTCAAATCAATCAATCTCAATGTTGGGGGCCATTTCAATGTAATTTAACATGAACTGGTCTAATAACCATCCATTGCTCGTACGTTCTGATGTCATACATATTCATCCATAAGCTCAAGACCCCCCCCCCCCCCGACAAGTAAAATGGATGAATGGATGAAAATGAATTGGCATTGTTCAAGCAACTGATACCAACTGTGAGGAAAACATCGCTGCAGGCCCATTAGTCAACAAACCTCAGGGCTGTCAGGGGACGACAAAACCACGGGCTGGCCCAGGTCTGACATCTTCATAATGTTGACATGGAGGGGGACGTCCCCTGCAAGGGAGAGGAATACATGCCAGTGCTGGTTTCAAACTTGACATTTAAACTACTTAATCTGTTTTACAGAAACCGTTTAAACTACTCTTCCAAAATGGCTATTTATATTACTGTAATTTATACCCTATAATGCAACTTACTGTAATTACTTGTTTCGTTTAAAAATTACTGTGATAAGGCTGCATAGAATGTTAAAGACTGGCATTATAGGTACTGGTGAGTGGATAAGTTATAAGTTATATGAGGATAAGTTATCATGACAATTTACAATTATATCCAAGGTAAGGGTTTCAGAGATATCACAAGAATCACGACACAGCAGTGCATTTATATTTACTCTTATTTGGCAGATTCTTTTGTCCAAAGCAATGGACAAGTGAGGCAAATAGCCCATTACAACCATACGTGCTGTCAAGGAGGCGACTAGGCATAAACGCAGCTAGGCTGAGCTTTCAGTATATGGCCAGTAGACGTGCACTACTTAACACTTTTACTGTAATGAACATCATTATTATAATAACAAATCAAGCACCTATCACAAACCCGCCACCAATAAAATGCTTATTGTTCTTGAACCACATTCATGAACGTGGTCTGGTTTGAATCATCACAGTCATAAAATGTTAAGAGAATACAAAATGATTGTTAAAAGTGTTAGTTATTCAAATAAGCACTTTTGTTGTAAAGTTTCTGCACTGCCATTAATGATTTTGTGGTTTGTTTTGTTTTTAAAAATATTTTGGTTATCCTGCCGACCAGGGCATGACAAACTGCATCCAGCTCTGCAAGCAGTCCTCCAACTTGCCGGAAAGAATTTATGGGTTGGCGATGAGATTGGCACCGCAGCCTCTGTAAAAACCTTCATATGTAGCTCTGAGGCAGCCGACAGGAGGCTTTTCTGATGTTCACAAGAGTATCCCGGCTGCAGCCCCCGACAGGAAGGCTACATGCACTATGAAGGGAATGGGGGAAAGCCCTCATGACCCAAAGGAGGCAAAACCGGCAGAGTCCCAGGGGAGTCAGGCCTGTCACAGATTGAAACTGGTGTGGTGCTGAAGCATCATCTGCTGCATGGCAGCACTTGGGTCCTAATTTGAGGCAGGCCCATCCAGGTAGGGAGATGCTGCACGTTCCTACAGAACTGCAGTCTACATAAATGCTCAATTTGTGAATTCTGATCACAAATTGTTGTCCCTCCTCTGAAGATTCACCTAGGATGTAGTAGGCTACCACTTACTAGGAGAATGAGGCTGGACCTTACCAGACTCCAATATTAAGATGTTGATGATGACTTAGGTGCAACTGCTGATCCTAATATGATGTGGAAGACCATCCGTGATAAAACCCTGAAGGTTGCTGAGGGTTATGTTGGTGCTGTCGGTGTTTCCAGAAGGAAGTGCATCATTTCACAGGTCACCCAGGATATTATTGCGAGGAGTCATAGCGCTTGATGGCAATCTTGGTCAGTACTGGGAATGGAGAAGAAGAGCTGCGATGGCACTGAAGGCAGATAAGGAGGTGTTTGTTAGAGGAATCTGAGCAAGTGACACACCATCTGTGGTCTTGGGACCCATGTCCGGCTTATGATCTTCTGATTCGCTGTGAACCACCCAACTTCACTAAGCCTGCACGGATCTGTGGTATCCTACTGGGGTATCTGGCTCCTACTCTGTTCGCTGCTTGCGTGCACTGGATGTTGGGCAGGGTCATGCGGTCCAGTGGCTGTGGGGCATCTGGCAGTGAGGAAAGATTTTGACTTTGCCAACGATGCTACAATCTTCATGGAATTAACAGAGGCTCTGATTTGGGTTCCCAAAAGACTGAACGAGGAGTCTGAGTAACAGAGTTTCTGAGTGTTCTGGACCAAAACCAAGATGAAGGCCTTTAATGACCTCAGCTGTCAGCAGTCTGTCTGCAGAGAGAGTCTCCACCTCATCAAGAGGTTCAATTACTTCAGCAGTGACATTCACATCTCAAGTGACTCTTCCTATGACGTCAGTAAATAGATGGGAAAGCTTTGGGGATTATTAGATAGCTGAAAAGGGGTGTGGCTCTCCTGATATCATTGTAAGAGGACAAAATTCTTTTGAGTCCTTGTGCTCCCTGTCTTGCTGCATGGCTGCAAGACATGGATGCTACACAGTGAACTGAAATGAAGACTGGAGTCCTTCGATATTGTCTCTCTTCGGAGAATCCTTGGATATTGCTGGTTTGACTTTGTGTCAAATGAGTGGTTGGTCTGGGAGTCCCAAATGAGGTACATTACCTTCATTGTAAGGGAGCATCAGTCACAGCACTTTGGCCATATGGAGCGATTCCCTGAGGGGGGTCCAGTTCACAGGCACCTGAGCACCCGAGTGGTTGCACCATCCCAAGCGGAAGCCATGTCCACTGACTAAAGTGCTTTTAAATACATTTTTCACTACCCAGTGTGGGGGGTTGTATTAAGTCATGCCAAAGACAATACTGCTGTGTTTAGAAAGCAGAACAAATGTAACAAAATGAGAATCATATTGAAATAACTGTTACAATCTAAAATGCATGAGAATAATTCATATATTACATAATAATTATATAACCCAATAGAATACTAAAAAGACAACATATTAAATGTTGAATCTAAGAAAGTGTTATTGTTTTATGTTCAATTTGAATTTGCTCAATTTGAATTTCAACACAAGTTGGAAGAGGAGCATATTGACCACTGTGTTGCATCACTACTTCTTCCAACACTACTCTGTAAATATTTGGGAACTGAGAAGACCTGTTGCTAGAATTTTGAAAGTGAAATGTTGTCCCATTCTTGCGTGATATAGGATTTCAGCAGCTCAACAGTTCGAGGTCTTCCTTGTCGTATTTTTCATTTCCCGATGCATCAAATGTTTCCATTGGGTGACAGGTCTGGACTGCAGGCAGGCCAGTCTAGCATCTGGACTCTTCTACTAAAGAGCCATGCTGTTGTAATACACATATAATGCGGTTTGGCATTCTCCTGCTGAAATATACAAGGTCTCTAAAAAGATATCTGGATAGCAGCATATGGTGCTCCAAAACCTATATATAATGCTAAAGATTACAGTTATCCAATACTGGTTTTTGGCCCTGTCTCTGGCGTACAGAAATTTCTCCAGATTCTCTGAATCTTTTCATGATTTTATGTACTGTATATGATAAAATTCTTTAGAATATTATACTGAGGGACATTATTCTTAAATTACAATAAACACACAAACAATCCTGATCTATATCACGGATTGTGACTCTAACCAAAAATATTGTGACACGACATTCTGGCTAGATCGCCCATCCTTAGTTATAGGTCTCACCGAGAACCTCCACGCCAAGAGTGGAAGCCAACTCTTTCACTCCATCTTCTCCAAATATGTGGGTTTGATGAAGGCATTTTGGGCACTGGAATACACTCATGTTCTGAACCAGGCCCAAGACCTGCAGTAGAAAACATTACAAACAAAACATAGAATGCAAAATAATTAAAACGCACACAGAGATCGGGCTCTAAGATTCCCGATGGAAACATCTGTAAAGCTGTTATGGATTACGGCATGGCATTAAGATTGAAAATGAAGCCTTTAAGGACAAAGATTTTACAGTCATAAAAGAATTATTACACTAATTTTTAAATGGCTTTATCCATTTTATCTATCATTAAACAAGTTCAGTTCATGGCTATGAACTTTTCAAACACACTAGAACAACACAACTACCAGTATTAGTTTCTATTCATTTCAGAAAAGCACTTTGTTTATTGCATTTTTACCAGTTATTGCTATTGCACACAATTGGTACTGAGGCTTGTTTTATTTTGTATCAAAGTGAGACTTATCGGTCAGAACATTTATCTTTACCTAAAGCTGACTATAGCAGACATAATGGCAAAGCAGTTTACAGATAGACAAAACAACATGGTTCATACTTGTCAGATGAGCACATGGTTTACGTGCTTGAAGCCAATTAGATCAACTTTGTCCAAATACAGGTAGTTCTTGGTTTTATGAGAATTTGTTCCAAATCACTGCTCATTAATCAAGAACTCATAAAGCAAGTATTTTTCCATTGAAATATTATTTTAAAAAATTACTTTGGTTCCAGCCAAATATTTATCATACATTTTTGTTAAATCAAAGAAAACAAACATATTAGAATTAACATTTAATCAAAAATATATGCACATTTAAACAAAAACTCCTTAGAGGGAAAAAAAACAAAAAAAAACCTTTTTTTTAAAAAAAAAAAAAAAAAAAAAAAAACTAACGTTCAGTCAATTTTGGTCACTTGGATATTCAGCAGATATGGTGGTTTTTCCTCTTCATGTGTCTCATTTTGAACTTGGTGTAAACGGGATCAGGCTGGGTTGTGAAATGAAGTGGTACAAATTGGGCATTTTCATAAATGTAACGCCATAAAAAAATATGCCATGAAGTGTAACGATGTACATGTGCAGACATGCAAGGTACAAATCTGGCATGCAGAGTCAGGTATTTCACAAATCAAAGTTATCTGAAAACTTTGTTGGGCCACAGACAGCATTTCTGGCAGTGCATGTTGACTTATGCGCAAATTTGAAGAAAAATAAACATTTCATTTATTTTTATTTTGCTGAGAAAATTTTCGTAAAGATAAACTACCAGTCAAAAGTTTTTGCACCACAGGTTTTTTTTTTTTTTTTTAAAACACTTTTCCATTCATTTCATAAACTGTAGATTATTTATTCTTGTTAAACTTTGAAAAGTTGAGTGAACAACTATAAATGAAAAAGCCAAATAAAAAAAAATTCCTTTAGAACACAGAAAGAGTATGTAACTGCATATCTGTGTATGTCTGACATCCTATTAACTGGTTTTGTGGTGATGGAATAGTCAAACTTTAAATGCACGAATTGTTTCATCCCATGAAACAGCAGTGTTTAATGTGTAGTTTCTGAGGCTGGTAGCTCTGATAAACTTATCCCTCCATAGCAGAGGTAACTCTTGGTCTTCCTTTCCTAGGGTGGTCCTCATGAGAACGAGTTTCATCATAGTGTTGAGGACAATTGAGGATACATTCAAAGTTCTTGCAATTTTGCAGATTGACTGATCTTCATGTCTTAAAGTAATGATGGACTGTCGTTTCTCTTTACTTAGTTGGTTCTTGCCATAATGTGAAGTAGTACAGTAGTTGAACAGGGCTATTTACTGTATAGAACTGTGTACCAACCCTACCTCTGCACAACACAGCTGATGTTCTCAAACACATTAAAAAGGCAAGAAATCCCACAAATTAATTCTTGACAAGGCACACCTGTTTTTTGAAAAACATTCCTGGTCAATACCTCATGAATCTGACAGAGAATGGCAAGAGTGTGCAAGGCTGTCATCAACGCGAAAGGAGGCTACTTTAAAGAATCTAAAACATAATCTGGTCCACACTTGTTTACTGCTTAATTCCACATGTTTCTTCATTGTTTTAAAGTCTTCAATATTAATCTACCATGTAGAATACATTAACAATGAAGAAAAACCACTGAATGACAAGGTGTATCCAAACATTTGATTAGTAGTGTATACTGCATAATGGTACCTAATGGTTTTCTCATTGCAATTTTTGATTTCTTTGTCTCTCTCTTATTTGATATTTTCTTTTACACAAGATAAATTTCATCTCCAAACATGATACCCCATAGCACAAACCCAAATCATCCAAGGAATGATTTCAGAAAAGGTAGATCATAGTCTTCAAATGGCCCAGTCAGAGCCCAGGCCTCAATCATATGGGAAACCTGTGAAAACACCTAAAAAGGGCAGTGCACTGGATAAATGTACCGTTAGATTGTTTACATGGAAAGATATGATTAGAAGATGACATGACGTCTGTATTTAAATAAATGTGGATTTTTGTTCATGAATACCTGTAAATGTACTGTAGATAGTTGTACATGAGAAAATAAGACATTCCTTGAAAATAACCCCTAATGCGTCTTTTGGAGCAAAAATTAATATAATCACTGTGTTTAATCTGTAAAAAGGGTAGCGGTATCTGAAAATACTTTGTGCCAAATGAAGACAGTAAGCCACAGGTCACATGCAAGCCTGACTGCAAGTTGTGCCACCACACAATGCTGACAAGTGCCATGAATTCAGCCAAACATTCAAAGGACCAACTCATGACTCAGTACAGTGTTTCAAGAGATAGAAATTTAATTCATTTAGAAATGATACCTCTATCTGAATGGGCAAGTTATAGCTGAAGTACAGTTTTTTTTAAATGGGTTAAAACATTTTTTATAGTCAAACGGGTGCCACTTTACAATACGGCTACCCATATAAAGTGTTTATGAATGGTTTATAATAGTGGTTACAAATTAGGTTGTAACATTGTTTATAAATTATTAGACAATTTTATACAAGTTTTATTAATTTATACTTTTTATTAATTAGTTACTACCAATTACAAGTGGCAAAAAGGAGCCTTATTTTAAAGTGGTACCATTAAACATTTCTGCATTAAGATAATGGTCTGCAGTTACTTTTATCAGCAGGTTGTGTTCGCTTGTATTGATTAGCGTTGATCAACCAAATCCAAACTTTCAGCTGTGCAATTTTTAGAATTGCATTTTGAGAGAAGATAAAGAAGTCATGTATTGTATATACATTTACATAATTTAGCAGAAGCTCTTTTCCAGAGCAACTTACAACAGTGCTTTGTAGTCCATGACCAGTTCTTCGATCTGTAAATTGGACTTAAAAATCAACAACTGTCATTAAGAATAAATTCCTTATATCTGTATATCTATTCTATTATGCATTGTAATAATACAATGGAATGCTAATTTATAATAGTGTTTACTATGAATATCTCTGAACATGATCATAGTATGATTTTGATGGTTACTCCCTGACTACTAAAATTTAAAAAAATTAAAGGAACCCCTTTTAACCACAGTACAGCATCAAGTCAATTAAACTTCTGGGATATTGATCTGGTCAGGTAGGTAGCTGAGGGGGTTGTTAATCAGTTTCAGCTGCTTTGATGATAATGAAATTAACAAGGGCATTTGAGGGGCAACAATGAGACAACCCCCAAAATAGAAATGGTTTAACAGGTAGAGGACACCGACATTTTTCCATCCTCATCTTTTCCAATTGTTTTTTCACTAGTTTTGCATTTGGCTACGCTTCAGTGTCACTACTGATAGCATGAGGCGATACCTGCACCTTACAGATGTTGCACAGGTAGTCCAGCTCCTCCAGGATGGCACATCAATACATGCCACTGCCAGAAGGTTTGCTGTGTCTGCTCCATTGTGCAAGGAGGAACAGGATGAGCACCTGCAAAATGACCTCCGGCAGGCCATCCGTGTGACTGTTTCTGACCAAATAATGAGAAACGGACTACATGTAGGTGGCCTGAGGGCATGACGTGGGCCCTGTGCTCACTACCCGGGACCGTGGAGCTAGACTGGGATTTGCTATAGAATATCAGAATTGGCAGGTCTGCCCCTGGCACTTTGTGCTTTTCACAAAAAAAGATGAGAGCAGGTTCACCCTAAGCACATGTGACAGATGTGAAACGGTCTAACATTGTTCAGCATGACCGGTTTGGTGGTGGGTCAATGATGGTCTGGGGAGGCATATCCATGGACCAATGCAAAGACCTCTACAGGCTATACAACGGCACCTTGACTGCCATTAGGTATCGGGATGAAATCCCTGGACCCATTGTCAGACCCTACGCTGGTGCACAACAATGCCTGGCCTCACGTGGTGAGAGTGTGCAGACAGTTCTTGAAGGATGAAGGAATTGATACCATTGACTGGCCCCCCACGCTTGTCTGAATCTTATAAATCTTATAGAACACCTCTGGAACATTGTGTTTCGGTACATCCAATGCCGCCAGAGATCCCACAGGACACCATCCGTTGTCAGGCATATGTGCACGTGGGGGCCATAAAAACTACTGTGCATGATTGAGTTGCTGCAGTAAAATTTCGGCAAAATGGACTAGCCTGCCTCATTATTTTTTCACTTATTTTTAGGATGTCTTTGAGCTTAGCCCTCTGTAGGCTGATCATTTTCATTTCTACCAAATGATGTGGCATCCTTTCATTCCTAACACATTAACCAGTCCATATCAGTATAGATATACAGCATGATTTTTCCAAATATATGCTTCCAAAAGTGCTCTTTTCATTTTTTTGAGTAGTGTATTATGCTTTGACTGACAATGCAATGCAATTTTTTTTTACATTACAAACAAGAGTTTAGGAAAGCTTGTAAAGTTTTTACTGCACACAAAATTGCAAATTTAAATACATTTTTAATTGAGTTAAGATTATATACTGTGTTGGGTATCAAAAATGGTACTGAATTTTAATACATTTCTTAGTATAGTACTGAAGTTCGAAATTTTGGTATCATGACAACACTATCATACTAGTTATGCAATAGCCAGTTTTTCTTGTGAAATCCAGGGAGGGGGAAAAAAGCCATTAGAAACTGTCTTTTTGTCTATAAACAAGATATTTACCATGCTGATGTTCTGATCAAAATGTGAGTTGGAATTTAGCTCTGTTCATACCGGCACATTGACCTTGCGGAACATCTCAGCCCCTCTGCGGGCATCCAGCAAAGCAATATCTTGCGGTGTAGAGACAATGACAGCTCCTGGAAACCAGAAACAGAATGAGTGGGACTCAATGAAGCTTATACACACAATAATGCAAAACCTCAAATTGCCAATAGTTACTCCAAGGAAATTTTTATAGAGGAAAAATATTGCCAAAAACACTCCCTTCCAAAGCCATGAAAAAATGGTCGTTAAGTATGTTATGGCTCGATCAAAGGAGATCAATATGTATGGCCAAAGCAATAACTTGACACATGCATAGGCCAGTCCTGTTTTGAAGACGCAAACTTTATATTAGCGGATCACTTTTTTGTACTTTAAAATCTTAAGTCGAAAAGAAACAAAATAAAGAAAGCGAACATATAACTCATTAAATCAGATATACAGGGTGACTGCAGAAACTGTGAAATTGTGAAATAAGATTTAAGACCTAATGCACACTAAGCCAAAATTAAGACCACACCGTAAGCAGAAATATGCTTCATCAGAATCAATACCCATACATTTACACTACATTGACTAAACCCACTGTTCATTCAAATTTCTATTAAAAGATGGTCTAACAATTACTGTGTGAATAATTCATAATTTAAAAAAACAAATAAATAAAGACTGTTACTTGCACACAAGCACTGTCATGTCGCAACAGTCAATCTGATAACTGAGACAACTACTAAGGCAGTTTTTCCCCATCCATTCATTAATAACAAGAACAAACAATTTTCAGAGTGATATCTTTCGATTTGTACTGTCTGCACTGAAGCTTCTTTTGAATGCAAATGAATTACTAACGGATTAACGTTATCCAGCAGCACTGTAGCCTTCATTATTGGAACGAATCCATTTTTTTTTTCCAGAAAAACTCTTCACTGTCTCACCTTAAAGTGCAACCAAATTTGTTGTGTTGAAATGTTTATTAGTAGATCCTTCTTGTGAAATTTTAGCAGAGCAACGTTTGCAAAACACATTTCTAGCGTTGTTTTTCGTTAACATTAATGCCACAGAGCAGACATTTTTCTAACTATTTAGTATGTGGGTGTTCAAAGCAATAAGCATCACCATTGTAAAGGGAATTATTGGTTAAATACCAGCTGATTTTTAACCACAGGCCAATACAATTGGTGCATCTCTAATGAAAATGACACTTCATTGATTCCTACGGGGAACTTCTTTTTGCCTACCCTATCCTGCTCTCTATGACATATGTATGCGAGAGCAAGCTTGGCAGTAAAGGACCCACAGACATGTGACTTTTTCGCCAAGGTCAGGTTCAAACCGGCTACCTTCCCATCACAGGCACAGAAGCTTAACCTAGTAAGCCGTACACCGTCCCAGATAAGCGGCGGACAATGGATGGATGGAAAAACACAGTTGCATAGTTAATGAACATATAATGTAAAAAGCTGTACATAGTTATGTATGGTGTCAAGGCATGGTGGCATGCATCAGGTATTATATTATCAGGTACAGTATAGTATACCACTGCATTACACAGAAGTTTAGGGAGACGTAGTAGAGCAAAAATTGAGCAAACGAATTAGTTCTGTACGCCAATTATATTTAATGCATCAATTAATCTATTTTTTTGCTTGCATGTCCATATTTCTCCATCGGAAAGTTCAATCAATAGCCAATATACTTTTGTCTAATATCGATGGTGGTGAAACTTGCCAGTCCGTATTATCGGAATAACGTTTTATTCTGTGGAAAACAGAAGATTGATCCGTTGATCAAATTTAATAAGAATCATTAACATGGACATGTAGAAGTAAAATATAAATAAAAGACCATGCCCAGCTATTTTTTTTTTCCACCCCTGTCGTGTCTGGCAGCTTAACAAGCAGGATGTGAGTCTGGGTGCTTTATTGTGCCAACACTTATTTTTCCAAGTGGAGCTTCGGATTAAGCTCTTCTTGTTACTTGAGATATACTCTTTACCCACCATTTTAGATTATTGTGCCATTAAGCTAGAGCCAACAGGGAAAGTTAACAAATAGGAGAGATAAGGAGAGGAGGGAGAGAAAGAGAGAAAAAGAGAGAAAGAGAAAAGACAGAAAAAAGAAGAGGAAATAAGGGGGGGTCAGATAGAGAGAGAAAAAACAGGGAAAGAAAATAATACAGGACAACTTAAGAAAAAGTAGAGGGAAAGAGTAACAAAAGGACAACTTCTGCATCTTAGTGCTGGACATTGTGTCATCACACCAGCTGCCGTATCTGGAAAACAAGATCCAGGTGCACATACAAAAAGTATACATACAAAGCAATACGCTTGTGCCAGTATCTGCTTCTCGAATTAAATACATTAATACCAAAGAACACCCACACACACACACAGACAAAAAGGAGAGAGAGGGATAAAATAGTTCATGAACAAGAAAGCCCTGGGCTATCACGTGTGTGTGTGTGTGTATGCGTGCATGTCTATGTGTGTGCGCGTTCTATGTGTATGTGGGTGGGTGTGAATGTGTGTGTATGCGCATATGTACGTGTGTGTGTGCGCGCGCATGTGTGTACGTTTGTGTGCTGTGAGTGTATGTATGAGTGTGCAGGTTATCATGGAATGATTCCCAATGAGTGAAGACCATGCCCAGTTATGATCACGATCGATCCCCCCCAATAGCAACTAATAAAATGACTTGTTGATTCTAATGACTTTGATAAGGCATTAGGCATCACCTGAACACAAAGGGATATAATCCATTTTATCCAAGAATAATACAGTACTTTCTATAAGCATAACCAGCCTCAAATTTGGTTGTAACTCTGTAGAGTGTATAAAGTATCATATACACAAAAGATTTATAACTCAAGGGATATATAAACTACTACTACTTAGAATGGAAGAACCATTGTTGTGACTGACAGGCCAGAGTGTTGATGTTGATGACATAGCAGTTTTCTGTTCTGACCTACGATGAAGCTCACAGAAGGCCACCAACCTGCAATAGGAATATTCTGGGTGATGGATAGCTGGACATCGCCAGTGCCTGGTGGCATGTCAATAACCAGGTAGTCCAAGTTACCCCAGTGCACCTTTAAGGCAAAAAAGAAAAAAAAAGCATTCATTATAATTTGTAAAATCATTGAAATATCAGTGAAATGTGCTTCATGACCAATACTGGTTGATTATACAAAAGGTTTCATTTAGCTAATTGTATTGTGATCTCCTTGAGGTCATTTCTTAATCTACTTTATGGCTATCATTTAAATATCCCATAGACCCAAGTTAACAACCCAAATAGGTAAGAATACTAACAGTCCTTCGGGACAGAAATTTCATACAACAATAATCTGATCATCATCTTCTAGTGTGCAATTAAATAAATCAGAATAAATCCATAGTGCTTAACTATTTTCATAAATGACATCACTATAATAAAACTTCATAGCAAACCCCTCCTTTCCTCATAAAAAAACAGCTTCAAGAAAAGCTTTACAAAAAACAGTAAGCCCCATGTTTGCCTGGAAAATTACTGACTGTAAAATTAGCTTGAGTCAGAACTGCCATGACAGCCATGTAAGGAATGAGGACTTAAGTACAGGTTTCACAAAATGATACATTCAGCTTTAGCACTAGGACACAAAAGTGAACAAAACATACACTGCCTCATGAGAAGGGTTACAATGGGATTCATAACTGAGTAAAAAAGTGTAAGTGAGGATATGTACCTGTGGACCAGATGCAAAAAAATGAAATGATCCAATATACGACTAAAAAATATATTTTGGGAAACTCATACAGCATTCCACGTTCTTACCTGCCTCAGCAGCTTCTCTATGGCTGACATTACCATCAAACCCCTCCAGACAATAGGCGCTGTTTCATCTACCAGAAATCCCATTGACATGCTGTGGGAATAGTGATAATGTGTTCAGGACAGGCTGTCTCCTGTGCATCAGCTCCTTTTCACTGCACTGCAAAACCATATGCTCACCACGGAATTCCAAAATTCACCAACGGTCTCATTAGATTTTCTGAAATCAAGGAGGGAGAATTTTACGTCCACAGACGGAAGACCAAGTCAAGATTTCTATTAGGTGAGGTATTTTCTCTATGTAAGTAAACACTGTTAGAAATAAGAAGCCTTTAACTTTCAATAAAAAAGGACACCTACTCTCTGTGAGCTCAGGGCTCCCCTTCAGGTTCATCAGCTTGGGAACTGAAGGGCCATAAACATCAGCATCCAGAATCCCCACTTTTTTACTCTGTTTAATTCATAAAATGACAGTCTCTTAACAGTGCAACAATTTACTCATGTGCTTTATTGAATTTCAAGGGGAAACTGAATAAACAGAAAATATGGATTTTCATACCGGATCATTAACTGCAAGTCCAAGTGCCAGATTCACTGTTAACAGCAAAGAAACCAGATTCAACAGACATTCAGTATTCCTTTCTGTAACTCATGTACCGTGCCTTTCAAGTAGGAGTGCCCATGAAAATGATATCTGCCTATGGGCAATTTTAGTAACCCCAATTAGCCTCAGCATGTCTTTTGACTATAAGGGGAAACCGGAGTACCCGGAGGAAACCCCACGACAACACAAGGAGAACATGCAAACTCTACACACAAGGAACCCTGGTGGAGACTTGATCCCTGGTCCGAAGCGTGAGGCAACAGTGCTAACCACTGCACCACCATGCAGTGCAGGTTAAAATATTAAATTTTTACTTTTTTCCAGGAAATTACTACAACAAAATTCCAGTGGTATAAATTTTCGTTTTTTAAAAATAGTACTTAGAATTCAAGAATATATTAAAAATGTGCCAAAATTTGACAACTCAAACATGCAACTCTTCATTCATCCACCCATTTTCCAAACCGCTTATACTACTGGGTCGCGGGGGGTCCGGAGCCTATCCCGGAAGCAACGGGCACGAGGCAGGGAACAA
>JABFEA020000029.1:6079082-6104209 GCA_019775915.2 Cyphomyrus plagiostoma
AATCCCAGTAACTGAGCAGATTGTGAAATACTCAGACCGGCCCCTCTGGCACCAACAACCATGCCACGCTCAAAATTGATTAAATCACCTTTCTTTCCCATTCTGGCTTCATCTGCGGGGTGCTGCTGGCCACTGGCGGGATGCTCGCCTGCCTGCGGTCTGGGGGGGTGGAGAACATCCTCTGGGGCCGTCCACTGGGCAAGTCCGGGTGGCCCGGGCTCCAGGCTCTATCCTTGCTTACGTGGCCCGTCCCTGGGGGGTGCTGCCGCCCGTGGCCGTGGGGCTCCTGGCTCGTGTTCGCCGGGGGGGGTGCCCGGAGCCTCCCCCCTCTGCCTCCTTGGGTGGATGCGCGGCCCTCCGGTGGCGGGGGCCTCGGGTGCCTGGCCGCTGGGGCTGGCTGGGTCCGTGATCGCTTGGGGCTCTCCTGGCCGTCGGGGGGACCCCGGGGTGGCGGTGTTGTGGCCTCACACACTCATTGGGAACCATTCCAGGTCAACCTGCACACTCATACATATACTCACAGCACATGTGCACGGGCGCACGCACGCACACACAAGAGAGCTTTGGAGTTTCTACCCTTATCTTATCCTTCTTTCTCCTTGTCTGGATGTAGTAGGGGTGTAGTATTACCATAATAACAAAAGCCTTTGTTGATTTTGGTGGCTCTACACTCTTGGGAAGTGAAGTTATTGACATTATAGGTTTTCGTTTTGCACTTTGCAGACGGTCCCTAAGCTCTCCTTTGACAGCGGACCGATCATAGGGAACAATGTTATCCGTATTTCTTTAAATACATATTGTTTGGATGAAAATCAGGTTGTAGCTCATTGTTTACCTTACCACTGTTAAATAGACCCGTATACTGTGTTGTAAGAACGTTTTGTTTAAGATTTATTGAGCCGCGAAGTTCGAATCTGCCAATACCTTTCCAACTTTACTAGAGCTCATCTTCATATGCTGTATAATCGCTCTTTGCTTAATAAAAAAAAAAACTTTAGCGCATGTGTATATCAGTCATCAGATCTACGCATGCTCATAATAGTTCTCGCGTTGCTTGTGTTGAACGATCGGTCGAAACCACTTTTCACAAAACTGGGTGACGGTCTTTTGGCTACGTTGACGGAATATGGCGTTCACATTCGCGGCCTTTTGTTATATGTTGGCGTTGCTTCTTACAGCAGCTCTCATTTTCTTCGCCATTTGGCACGTAAGTGAGCAATATAGTACTATCAGCATGAAAAGAACGTAAACGTTTTTCGAGTTAAGCTTCGGGGAAATTTATTCTCAGGTTCTTATGATATATTCCTTACCAGAGGAAATCAGCGGATTGAATCGTTAGAAATAATGTCTCAAATTCGTAGCCACAGTCATCAGTAAAATGACTGTATTTACTGCATGCATGCATATATATATGTAGCGCATACACACACACACACACTTATATTTGATGAGGGATGTTAACACTATTGTGTGTGGCATAAATAGCAGTATTAAATAGTAATTTCATTGTTTTTTTTCTTTTGATGTACCGTTCATTATACAGTGCTTTGCACGTTAATGTGTTTATTCGTTTACTGTGTATTGTTTGTCAAATATCATACTAGAAAGATATTTTTTGGCATTATGAAATGCTAACTGGGAAGCCGGTTGGCTCACGTAGGGGCACGCCTGATTTTGGTTATGCAACTACTTATTAAAATGAAGGGGGAAATTCGTAATTTCACCAAATAGTAGTCATATTTTAAAGCATACTCTGGTGCACCCGGTAGAGTTATTTTATAAATTATGAAAGCCGAAACTGTATAAATGTAATCTTGGACTTCAGGTATATATGCCGGTGTTCTGGGCAATTCAGTTTCACTATGTTTCCCCTGTCGCGTCCTGGTTTGTACACGGTTTGTCTGTTGTTTTCATGTCTTTTTACGAAGCTCTTGGGATAAACAAGCCATATATTTTAAAACATCACATGCCTTTTCGATGTTTTTTGTTCTTACAGGTAAATGAAAGTATTTAATTCGCTGCATAGAGATATTTGTTGATGAAAACGGTATAATATTGCGTATAACACTATTATGCGTAACGATTTACTGTATTCTCATGTAATAATGTACCTGAGTGATTTTCAGACATCTCGCATACATATTTGCCTAAATATTAGGAGAAACATTATTTCCTGACATCCAGGATATTTGGTTCCCCTTTGTTAAAACAGGTATACAGCAACTCTGGGCCTCGGTACTAATAACAATACAGTATTCACGTGTACCTGGGTGATTTTCAGACATTTCACATACCTTTTTGCTTTAATATTGGGGGAAACATTATTTGCTGATAGACAGGGGAAACAGGGAAACCGAATTGCCCGGAACACCGGGATATGCTTTCATATTGTTATGTTTTAATTGCAGAAACGTGTAAGGTTTTGTTATGTGCTTTGATTTACGAAATGATTGACTTGTTAGTATGGCTAACTAACGTAACTGTGACATTTTAAATTTGTATGACGAAGCACACGCTTAAATTAGGCTGGGCAATTTCCTGTACTTTCTTGTATTTTTAAATAGTAGGAACTCTTTGTTTGACAGATTATAGCATTTGATGAACTGAAGACAGACTACAAGAATCCAATAGATCAATGTAATACGTTGAATCCGGTAAGCTGCTTCAGTCATATATTAAAGTAACATCTGCTTTTTCCTAATGTTTTTTCATGTCTTTGCTTAATTGACATCTGCACTCTTTTGCTTGATATTCTGACTGTTATTAATCTAGTGTGATCTTGTCAGCTGTCCAAAACTAACATTTTTATGATCTGCTTTTTGCATTTTCATTTTATGGCAAAAGACAGTTGAAAAGGTCAAAAAGATTAAAAGAGTCAAAATTGCATTAAAGGTTTGTACCCAGTCTTCAGTAAAAATGCTCATTTGATTCCGTCCAGTCTGTCATTTGCACGGAGGAGTGTTTGCAAGAATTTTTTTTAGTTAACAAATTATAGAAGATGAGGGTTTAGCACTTTTTATTTTTGGGTGGATTTCACTGCACAAGTGCAGCAGAATAATATGTTTGTTATGCTTGCTACATCTTAAACAGTTTCCATTAAGTGTCATAGGCACCCAAAGCACTAGTTTTTCTTCTACGATGAACTTTCAGTAGGGATTAATTTAGACTATGAAGATAGATGGAACAGTGGTAGACCATGAAACTGTTAGAGACTACTTATTCTTCTTCTGCATGATCATATTTCAGTTTGACCAGTTGTGTTGCATGATGTAGTTACTTTAATTCTCTTTATAAAGAGCTTGTTCACCAATGGGTTATGAGAGTATTTCTCTGGCATATGAGGTGAGCTTGCATTGTTGCAATATTTTCCCATTTGAGGGATAATATAATGTTGAATGTTACCTAGAAGATAGGGAATTTGATGAGTTATATTTTCTATTTATTTTTAACAGGATGAGTAGTTTGCAGTTTTGTTTACTTTCTATGCAAAACGATTTATGGTATTGTTGATTTTCCCAGGAAGTGGTGTTAACTGAAAAAGAAACTTGTAAATGCTCCAAGCATGAATAATTTAATAACCATATCCCTTTAATTAAATGTCACTGGGTTCTTTATTCAGGGACAAGTGGTAGAGTTAGTGTTCTACTGCTAGAATCGAATTGAGCTATATCCTTTTAACCCTACTCAATGCTAAACCATTATGCCAATTGAGGGTTGCTTTTCTGTTTGCCACTAAAGAAATAGTGACAGAATCTCATCAATACAAGACACAATGCCTTACATCAGTCTTATGTTTGTAAGGATGTTACTTGTGGAGCCATCCTGGACATAATTACTGTAGCTGGTTAAAATGTGTGCGAATATTCAGTGTAGTGTTGCCTTTACTGGTTTGAAAAGATTTTTACAACTTCAGTCTGCTAAAATACCCATATTTTTTCCTCTCTCTTTATTTCCTGATTGAGACTGTTATGTCAGGGTTATGTGTACTGCTCTTTTCAGTGCATGGTTTTCATGTGGTGACTCCATCTGCCTTCTGCTGTGTTCCAAACTTTGCACCAGCTCTTAAAATTATTGACTGAACAATTACATTGCTTTGCTTGCTTTGCTTGGAGTACGGATGGTGAGCTGTTTGCTGCATTAATAATCTGATTTAATAAGCTGTGTGTGTGATGCTATGTTTGCAGCCTCTGGGGACTTTTAAAACGAACTGGTTTGCACTAGAAAACTGCAAGGTTATTACTGGGTGGATATCATACTTGCAAAAAAAATTCAAAGCCTTTTTATTGTTGGACTAATTTTCTTGCTGGCCTGTTTCAGCTGGTTCTCCCAGAGTACCTCATCCACGTCTTCTTCTGTATAATGTTCCTCTGTGCAGCTGAATGGCTCACCCTGGGCCTGAACATGCCTTTGCTGGCATACCATGTCTGGAGGTAGGCTTTCCCTGAGTCTGTCAGTATTCTTACAATGTCACTTATAGGCTTTCATTTACAAAGGGTAGAAGTTGTAGAGTTCCACAATGGTTGAAGAATTTATTACTTATGTTTTTATTATCTAGGAATTTAAAGAGTAATTGCGGCTTTTTTTTGTCTGATTTCTTAAAGGGGCACACACACTACTAATCATTCCTTATTTTCCATATCAATATTTCTTCAGATACATGAGTCGACCAGTGATGAGCGGTCCAGGGCTTTATGATCCGACTACAATAATGAATGCTGATATCCTTGCCTACTGCCAGAAAGAAGGCTGGTGCAAACTTGCTTTCTACCTGCTGTCTTTTTTCTATTATCTCTATGGGTAAGTAGATGTTTTTGGGTGTTTTTGCATAGATTTTTTTTTAATTTGGAATTTCTCATGTTTATTAAATGACCATTAATCTTTCACGTTTTGCAAAGAGAGTTGGAATCTTGTCATAAGCAGTAACTTATTTCTCCATCATTTTAGGATGATCTATGTACTTGTGAGCTCCTAAGTAGAAGTGTCTGCCGCCAGAAGGAGAGAAGAAGAACAGAAATGCATGCAGGACACAAGCTTGTTTTATTTATTTGGGGGGAACAAAGGCATCTTATCAGTAACATAATGCAACCCATAGGATGTTCATTACTTAATACATTTTAACCTTTTCAAAGAACACTTTGTGCCAGTTATCCACTGTTTTGCATAACAAATAATGCAGCTAAGCATTTTGTATGTAATTGGAAATTGAATACATTCATCTGTTTCTTAAATGTTTCACTTTCTATTTTTCTCCAGTGGAATTGGCAGTACTGCTGAGTTGACCAGTCTCTCACCCCAAATTTTTCAAGTCGAATTATGAGAGGTAGAGTTTAATTAAAACATTTCCATTTCCAGAATGTTATAAACTTATGCAAGATCAACCCCTTATGCTTGTCTGCTGTTTTTTTCTTCAGAAGTTTTTTTTTTGCGTATTAGTTTCTCTTGTATTTGCTGTTGAATTAATATGCGCATCTTAGTTTAAACAATGTCATATCTATAACACAGCCTTTGAAAATTGGGCAAAAACGCAGTCTGCCTCGTGCTTAATGTAGATAAATCGTATTTATTTAATATGATGAAATCTGTGACATTTAAAAATGGAATTATAGGTTGAAATTTCAATAAACTCTACCCCGAATTTGCTTACTTCATTATAGTTTACTTAACACTAGGGTGTGCAGTAAAATAAATATGATAGTGTGAATATGGCCTGTACGCAAGATTAAAAAAAAAAAAGCTGTGCTATATTAAGATCTTATATAACTTGCTGTGTATAATTTGAATATTAATTCTAGATGGTCTGAGTGGTAAAGAGCCTGTGATGGGAACAAATCATGACATTCAACTTGGCATGGGACTATAATAGCCCTTTTCCACCAATACGGTGCCGAATAGGTACCTTATTTGGATCTGGTTCCACACTTTTTCACTGCTGATTTCTATGATGCCATGCCCAAGAAAACTGGCTCCGGCCCAACTCCACTGATACACCTGAAACTGGCAACCCATGACAGCATCTGAAGAGAGGCCACAATGCACTGTAAACTTCAGCTATTTATGAGTGTGCATCTGTGAATAATATTTTTTTTGCAAGCTGCAGCCTGGTTCTTTCCTGTTTCTCATTAATGAAGGGCTTCTTCCTTGCTTTATGGGCTTCAGTTCTGCTTCTAGGACCCTAATATGAAATGTCCTAGCAGTGGACTTTACACCTGCACTCAATAATTCCCATTCCTTTTGAAGGTCACATGAGGTCATCCTCCGATCTATGAGGCACTGTCGGATGAGTTAAGTCATCTGTCATTAGAATGTCGCTTCTGCCCTTTACCTGGCTGATTTTTGGTCATTCCTAGTGTCTTGTGCTTCATCTTATTGTTGTGTATTGCGGTCTTAGAACTTTCAACCTGGACGCAACCTACTGCTCAGCATAGGCTTCTGCCAGCAGAACTACCATTAAACCAGGATTTAAAAATGCAGATTTGTTTAAAAATAGAGTGGTTTCTTAATTTTGTTCTTTAATATTTTAATTATATGTAGTCAAATGATTCTGATTATTTTTGGATGAACTGCATCCAGTTGAATCCTAGGGTTACTGTGCCCCAGACAATGGGTAATGCACAGTTTTTGTAGAATTGCAAAAATTCAGCAAGTGTTGTAAATATTAATTAGTAATGCTTTAAAATGTAGCTAGCTAATGTTAATTATGAAGAAGAATGCTTTGATTAAAGTCCTAAGAGCTTAAATTAGCATTAACCTCACCATTCTCTATCAAAAAACACTTAACAAGCTCAAAAATGTTATATGCCTGTTGTTGTGTGTGTATTTACCATTTGTGATAAATGTTAACCAGAAGAAATGTTGGCTGGTTCTCAGATTGTGACACTTAAGCATCACCTGAGAAACAGCTCCCTGTCAGCACCGGCTTGGCACAGTACGAGTGGAAGAGCGGTATATTCACATGTATAGTCACAAGTCATTATTCTTAGAATTAAGCAAGTCATGGTCAATTCTTTAATTTCACCATCAGTATCTTTTATAAGTGTAATGATGAGTTGTATGAAAAGTATGTAACAGTGAATTTGATGCTAATTATGTTAACAAGCATTGATATTTCCATCTTCCTTTAGTGAACAGTTCAAATAAGCAGAAATGAAAGTGATTTTTTATTTTTTTTTTGGAAAAAAGTAATTTTCACTTAGATGAATTGTCTATGATCAAACAAAACAATCTGCCAATAGGGTAAGCAAAATTAACCCAAACTAGATAATAGGCTAAACTTTATTCAATGCTTTATTACAAACATTGAGAAATCAGCTATTCTAGATATGATTATTGTAAACAAGTTCACTCTTTCTTCAGTTAAGCTTAAGGGTATCTTGAAATGAATAAGATCTTTTGAAACGATTCTTAAAATTACAATAAAAGGTAAAATTAATGCCCAAGAATGAATATCAAACATTTCTAAAAATTGAGCTCTGATTACACAATATAAAGATTGGTGTAACAGCCAACTTTCAGATTCCTTTTAATAATTCAAATGTCACTACCAATTCACAATAGAGAATGAATCTGACGCAGGCCAATCTTGCCTTACTCTTAAACAGGACTTGTACAAAAGACAGTTACAGAAGAGATATAAAATGAAGCTCACAAATACCATCACAGTGTTTGTGTTCAATAATGTAAAACAAATTTTATTTTGAACATTTCAGAAAAACTGAAATGCTTTGTTAGGCAAATTAAACAACATATCCCTTTCGGATATGACATTATATACATACACAGACACACCTTAATCAGCTCATCAACTAATTGCCAGGTTTAGTATGTGTGTCTGAGCTGCGAAATCTGCAAACTGTGTCACAGACTGGCCCTCCAGGACTGGAATTGGGGAACGCTGCAGTTGGCTATGAGGTAGAGGCGTTCCTCAATAAACACATCTGTTGCAAATGTTGGCAGTAGTGTTTTTCCAATGAACACCAATCGGTACAACTAGACATGAAAGGTCAAGCTGGTAATGGAAAGCATCAGGATCTTCTGTGAGCTAGAAAAACAATAGAAGTTATTATTGTAGGCAGCGCGACAGGTTGAACCGATGCCAGCTTGTAATTACTGTAAACAGCTTTGTGTAGTCGTCTATTGTGTTGTAAAATAATGTCACATATAGTGTTTAGTGTTAAATGTTGTAAATAGTGATGTGTGTGGGCCCACTGTGTGTGTGGGGGGGGGGGGTATTTGGGGTGACCGCATGGTGTGCAGTATGCGTGAGTTGTCAGAATGAATGGTACGAGTGCAATAAACACCACCTTGTGGTTGACTCATACTGCCTCCCACTTACCATTATGTTACCCAACACCATGGTCATTCTGGACATTACACTGGTTACAGAAATTAACAACGAGGGAGCTCCAGAGGGAAGAGGAAGAGCTCTGGAGAACCTACCAAAGGAGTGCAGCAAGTCTGAGGTGACCTTCAGGAACCAAGTGCTTCGCCTTCTCAGAGTGAGCCGCTGGTGCTAGCGACCCCCACCTGTCCGAACAATGGCACCAAAACTGGGAGCGGCACGGCATGGGGATGCAGCCAATCGCGATGAAGACCCCCCCTGAAGCTGCCCCACTACCACGGAGAAGGTCCTGAAGCTGCCCAGGTCCAGCTGCTGGTCCACCAATGAAAAGGTGCCGCCCCTGGTGATGTCATTGGAAGAGGTAGTGCTGAAGGCCCTCGAAAGCCTCTCTCCGGGCAGGAGGATTACTGAGGTGCCCTGATTACCACGCTGGAGTGGCAGTTCAACCAATTATACTATACAGGGAAGATGAGGGAGCACACTACAGCAACGGCACACTGGCAAAAGTCTGGGGGCACTCACAGCTGAGCTGGAGGACTGCCCCCGGCAGGGCTACCCTCATTTTCCCTGGGCAGGGGAAGATGAGTTGGCCCTCCACGCTTTCCTGTGGGCACTCTCCCTGGATCCACTTCACCAGCATGAGCGCCTGGTGAAACCTGCTAGCAACAGCCATTGATTTACATCGCCTGAAATGCGGTTTGGTACAACTTAAATGTGCTGTATAAGTAAATGTGCCTTTAATAATGAATGTAAATTTAATTAATTCGTAAATTTAGAGGATTGATATACTCAGCATCCATGCACTTGTTAGTCCAACCCCCCCCCCCCCCCACACTCTTAAAAAATGAGACCACATCATCACTTTTTTCCTTTTCATATCTTTTGCATATTGTGGGTGTGTCTATGTAAAACGTATAGGTTGCGATTCTTTATGTGCACTAAAGAAAGGTATTACATAATATTGGCATAAAAAGCCAACTTTCCTCATGTTTGTTGTGCCCCACCTCTCTGGTCTCTTCCCCACTAGTGGTGCCCGCCCCACACTGGCGAAGAGGTTCAACTCCCTTGTCAATACAGGATCTTGGTGAGAAATTAATGCAAATCCGGATGAAAATAAAGGGTGAGGTATTGCATAAACCTGTGGAAACAATGCCATGACAAATGTGCATCATAATCAAAGCTAAAGGTGGTCCAACGAAAAAGTCAAATGTCGACTTTTTTTGGACAGGCAGCATACTTTGGGATAGAACTGAACCCAGACAAAGAAATTATTCTTACTAATTTAGCAAATGTAAGCAAAATTACAATTAAAGCAAAATTTTACAATTTGGATAATTGGAGCAGTTTACAATTGACTTTCTGGGGGAAACTGAACACAATTAAACATGGTTATATCCCCACAGATGAATTATTTAACAGGAATGATACCTATATGTATCCCACAACAATTACTAAGATATAACAAACACTTTCTTCGGGGTGGGAAAAAGCCTAGAATTCATTAGAACAAATTCTAATACTGAACAAATGGATGCTGATTGAAGGTGAATTTACTTCTCCTTTTAAACCTATCGAAGCTCTTTCATAGACCAAAGAGAGAAACAATAATATGAAGAATCCTATTCTAATACACAAAATCTGGCAAGAAGTACAAAAAAATGTGAAATTTCTCATAGTTTCTCATATAGGTAGTCCCTTATATATTAATAATAAATTACCTATTTGAAGACAGCAATTTTCTTTCTTATAGCAGAATTAAGGAAAACTTTAATTTGGAAGGTCGAGGCCTGTTTTGGAAATACTTACAGATTAGACACTGAGTAAAAGGGAAAGTTCTCTTATATCAAGTTCTGGTAATCTCTGGATGATATAGTAAAAAGATCTGTCTTATGTATTGGATGAAAAGACATGGGAGGGGATTCTTTCCAACAATATATATATCAGTGAGCCAAGAGGCAATTAAAAAAAACAAAAATCATAGATGCTACTACACTCCAACATGACTCAATAGAATGTGTCTAATTAAAGATGATCTATGTTGGAAATGTAAGAAAGAACAAGGCATATGCATATCTGGATTATATGAGTAGATCTCCAGGATTGTCTCTCCTTGGGGACAAAGCTGTAGTGCCACAATTTAGCAAACATGTTTAGAATATTAAATGCTGGCCTAATAACTTCTGCCCGACTGATTCTGAAGTGTTGGAGGGATCCTCAAACTCACACTAAATATGTGGAAGGTTGTAATGATGGAAAAAGTGGCATTTGAAAACATGCTAGGAAAACTGAATTGCAAAAATGACATTATTAATTAGCAATGGGACAGTTTTAGTAGATATTTGTCTGGAAAGAACAATCCAAACACTGACACTGGTGGTAGGGCAGAGCAGTAACAGAGGCCATGTACAAATGCCCAAGATTTAACTGTGACTAAACTGCTGTCTTTCTTTTACCTATTGTTGTCTTCAATGTCTGCCTGGTTGTTTATTTCCATGTCTGTTTATTAGTTTTTTGACTGTTATATTCCTGTTAAAAACCTAATAATTTTAAATTATAAAAAGGTGCGAATGGCTCACTTAATATCATTTCACAGCATGTCTTTAGGGTTAAGGTCTGGGCTCTGATTGGACCAATGCAAAAGGCAGATTTTGTTTCTTGAAACCATTTGGTAGTAGATTTACTTCAATGTATAGGGTCATTGTTCTGTTGCATCACCCAACTTCTACTGAACTTCAACTGGCTTACAAAGACCCTGATATTATCCTGTAGGATACCTTGATAATCTTGAGAATTAATTTTCCCCTTGATGACAGCAAGCTGTCCAAGCCCTGAAGCAGCCAAGCAGCCCAAAATCAAGAGGCTCCCTCCACTTAACTTCAATATTTGCACTTCAAAGTTTTCAGCTTTGTATGCAGTACCGTTTTTACTTGCTCCAAGTTCTCCTCAAACAATTCAATCTTAGTTTCATTAGTCCACAGAACATTTTCCCAGTAGCAGTGTGGTGTGAGAAGATGGTCTTTGGCAAACTTCAGGTATAAAATAATGCTATTTTTGGATGAGCAGTGGCTTCCTCCATGGTGCCATGAACACCATGCTTGTTCAGTATTTTATGTATGTTAGACTCGTGAACAAAGATGTTAACTGTTCCAATGATACCTTCAAGCCTTTAGCAGTTACTGTAGGATTCTTTTATTTTTACCTCATTGAGCATTCTACATTGTGTCTTTAGAGTCTCGGTTGGGTGCCCACTTCTAAGGAGAGTAAACTGTCTCCATTTATAGACAGTCTATCAGTGGACTAATGAATATCTAGACTCTTCGAGGTTATGCTGATCAACAATTCTTGATCACATGCCTTCTCAGATGTTTTCTGCAGGACACGGTTCACATCAGATGATTTTTTTGAATTTCAAACTCAAAATGTTTAAGTGTTATTTATAAGTGTAGGTAGCTATAACTCATACCTCCTATCTCATTTCATTGATTGTATTCCAAGTTTGCTAACTCCTGACTCTATTTAGGCTTGAAGTCATTCAATAAATCCAGCCTAGGGATTCACATACTTTTTCCAAGCTACACTATGAATGTTTGAATGATGTGCTCAATACACAGAAGAACAATATAATGATGTGTGTTATTAGTTAGAAGAGATTGTGTTTGTATATTACTATAATTTAGATGAAGATGACATCACATTTTATGACCAATTAATACAGGAACCTTGCAATTCTAAAGGGTACATATACGTTTTCCTGCAACTGTATACTTAAGTTTTTTGGCTTACTAAAAATCCCCATCACTCGTCTGCTGTCTGGGGTAGATTTTGGTGAAAGGAAAGCAGTTTATTTTAATAATTTGGTTAGACAACAAAATATTTACACAAGTGCAAAGCTTGGTTCTTGAATTTGCGCTTCCAGGAGATGCAGTCTACATGTGAGGTTTAAATTTTCGTTGAGATTTTGACATTCTGCCACAGTTCTGAAATTAAAACACTGCGATATTTAGCAGAAGTCCAGGAACCTCCTCTCCACATTTGTGGGTATTACTTTTTTGTTTGACCTGAATATGCCCAGTATACATCATTTTCTTGATTAAGGAACTCAACTTTTTTTTTTGTAAGACCTCTTCTATGGGTTACAACAGAAGCATCACTAGAGTTTAACAATAATTATGATGAAAAGGCCATCCATCCATCCTCCAACCCACTTATCCTACTGGGTCACGGGGGTCCTGAGCCTATCCTGGAAGCAACGGGCACGAGGCAGGGGATAACCCTGGATGAATCTGCAGGGGACAACCCTGGATGAATGAGAACACATAATGTGTACTAATTATAGTACATTTATTTTGGGGTTGGGTAGATAATGGAGGTAATGAACATCCCTAACACCACCCCTGGGTCACATTTAGTGCAATTCAGAATTCAGCCCAATTCTAGTAATCGTTATACCTAGTTGTTGTATGCATCACATTGAATTCAGTCTAAACAGCAATCAGAATTAGAATCACAATTTGACCAATCATGTGGCACATAAAAGAATTTTGTTCCCACATAGCAATTGCTCCAACAGTCACAATTTCACTGAAACACCCGTCCAGCCAAACACGACTACTTCTGACAAACCTGTGAAAATACAGTCCCCAACCACACAACACAAACTAAGGAGACAAAACATACCATTGCATTCAGAAACATATGATGATGGACAGGGGCTAGCATAGGCATTGCGGCTATACGCAACCAGGCATCATGCACTTTGTGTTGTGACATAACTTTGGTAATGATCATGTGAGTAGTATCTGTCATCTGTGCTCCATTAGCCTTTCTGATGGTTTGTACCAGATACAATAGCCTTCGTTCACATCCTACATTGATTGGTCCTGGCTGCCCAACATACCATCGGTGGTTCATAGTTTCTCTGTCCTTGGACCATTCTTCATAGGTACTCACCATAGCTGATTGTAAGCACCCTACAGGCCTTACTGTTTCAAACACTGATGTTCCAATTTTATGATCTTCTCATAAAGGTGGTCAAAATGCTTTGGCTCATCGGTATACATACATACATACAAACATGCATACCTATAGTGAAGAAACAACACCAGAAGAGGAAAGCCATTATGTGGTGCATGACTGTATATACAAAATGTTTGACAAGCTATATTGGCTGTAACAACCTGGTAATAACCAAGTATCAGAGAACGGCAAATTGGAATTCAAAGTCAACAGTTAAGCACAGTTCAAAACTTATAAGGATAGAACAAGAGAACGATGGATTGTAAAAAGCTTTGAAGCCTGCAGGGATCATCTTCCCATGGCATTTTATTAGTGTGGAGGAACAGTAGAAAGCTTATTTTTCCACAGAGCTTTGACTACCCTTGAAACATGAAAATGTATCACGGTCATTAACTATACATAACACACACCATAACCTACATAAACAATTATCTTTAGGAAATCATTTTTACATATTGCGGTAATGCAATTACCATTCTAGCATCTCAAATGAAACAGTTCATACAATTATACAAACCAGTTAGGTTGAATAGTATTCAATTACATTTTATGTAAAAACGAAAATATGATAAAGCCCAAATACACATTAACTGGAGAAGAGTATATAATCTTATGAAAACTTTTATAAACTGTAAACAATTAATAAACGATTCCTAACCCATTGTTCCAGAGATACTAAATTAATATATATGCATTGTGTATCAGCTTCTTAAGCCCACCGAACCCACAATGTTCCAAAAGGTGTAAAGATCCACTCTATATAATACATATATTCTGAAGACATTCTAAAGTGTACAGCCATCAATCTCAAAATCATTTACAACTACATACTTTACATTCAATTATTTCACATTTAATCATTTAACAGTTTTACATAATTTGATTCCCACTTAGGAAATCGCTAGAAGTTGTTTATTTGACAGTCCTCTCATTACAAAATAAGTGAGTATCGGAACCCTGAAATACTATAGAATGAATCGTCTCTCAACCTCATCAGCAATCATCTCAGCGATTGCCAGAGAAGAAGTGGCAGCAGGTGAGGGTGCATTCCGCACATGAAGAACTCTGCTTCCCACTTCACCCAGGCCTGCATCAAACACAAAGTCATCCACGAGGTTGCCATTGCGGTCCAGAGCCTGTGCCCTCACACCTGCAGGACCCCTAAAAGCCACAACAGTATCTTTAGATGCAGAATAACGGGCTAATTATGGAATCTCTTGCTATTAGAACATAATGTAGGCTGAAACCCAATTAGTGGGAAAAATAGTAAAGTAAATAACATTTCCTAAATTCTATTTATTACCTGAGTACATCACTGGGAGAAAGTTCAGGAATGAACTTCTGTAAGATTTTGACTTGTGCATTGATAAACATTCCCTTGTACATCTCCCCCATTCCGTACATGATATTCTTCATCACAAGCTTCTGAAGACCTCTGTTTTAGATTGGTGAATTAAAAAAAAGAAAAGAAAAAAAGCAGTTCTTACTTTAAAATGCATAACCAGTTGAATGATAGCAATTATTAATAATGAATAAGTTACTAATCTATTTCATTAAACTCTAAGCAAACTTGCAAACCATTCCTGTGAATGGTTTCTCCATTCAGGCATTTAACTAAATTACAGATTTGTATCTTTATCACGATGAAAGGACTGACTTTGTATTGAGGTTAGCCAGTATCTTGAAGATAAGCTCCAATACGAGAAATAGCAAATCTCTTATTTTCCCTAAATTTCTAACATATAAATAGATCACATACTACAACTAATCTTGTTACTTCTATTTTGCCTGTATATACAGTATTTTAGCTTTTTACAAAAAGGGAAAAATTACAATTACCTACTGAAATTGTCATCTAAATGAAATAATTTTAACAGAACCTATATATTTCAGCATTCCAAAAAATATTAATGACAAGGTTATGAACCTGAGTGAAGTTGGCCCCCCATACGTTTCAGATTTCAACCAGACTACTCTCAACCATATGTGCCGTGTTTGTGCCAGATTGTGCACAACTAGGGCTAGGCAATGGGCCATATTAATATCGACATCAGATGTTATACACATGCAGTTCTTAAATGGCAAGGACCGCAATAGCTAGGTTGAGATCAGTCTTTTATATACCATCATACTGTTGAGGAATGTTAAAGCCAAATTTCAGATATCAGATTTTTTTTACAGTATCGTGCAGCCCTAGTATACTATAAAAAATACTATTAAGTTCTTGTCATGGCATCCACATCTAGTTGAATCTGTTTTTCTGACCAGACTGCAATTCAAGCTTGAATTTGTTCATTTGTCCAAATATCCATTATATTGAAAAAAAAACTCTCAGTTCATAACTATACTGTTTCAAGATAGTGGTTGTATTTTGAGCTTGCAAGGCAGATTATTTTCATTACCAATCAAAGTACCAAATGAGTACCCCAGCTGATCTTTTACTTCGGTACTGGTACTGGACAATCAATGGAAAGTGCGGTACCAATTTTCTTAGTATCAAAAGTTTGGTACATGGTGCAGTGGAAAACAGCCCTTAGATGCAAGGTTACAGAGTGTTCTATTACAAACCTGTGTTTTATCTGACATAAGCCAACAGTTTCCTACATTTTACATATTCAAAAGTATAGTCAAATCTCGGATTGTGAGTAACTTGGTTTGTGAGTGTTTTGCAAGACTAGCAAAATTTTTAAATAAATTTAAACTTGATAAACGAGCGATGTCTTGCAATACGAGTATTACCTATACTCGGTCTGCCAAGCTTAACGTAAATCACAACTGAGCCGATGGTGTTCTCTCACACACACACACACACACACACACACACACACACACACACACACACACACACACACACACACACACACACACTGTGGGATTGTGGGTAATCAATTCCAGTGAGCCAACATGTAGCAGTGATTGTTAGTTACAGTGAGTCGTCCTTCAAAATAACCCTCTTCTTCACTCTCATAACATCCACGATTCTTTTCAAAGGTAAAGTGCAGGTCAATTTGTTTTACGTATCTTTAATTTATATTTTGTATTAATCATTTTTATATTAATATGTTTGGGTAGTGGAACAAATCATCTTAGTTTCCATTATTTCTAATGGGAAAATTCACTTTGATATACAAATGCTTTGGATTACGAGCACGTTTCCAAAACGAATTGTGCTCGCAATCCAAGTTTTTACTGTATGTGGGAGGATGCCTAAACAACATAAATGTGAGTACCTGTAAGACAGAGCATCTATTGAATCCCAGAGGTCAAAGTCAAAGGGCCTATAGCCCTCGCGTTTGAAGGCTAAAACAGCATTGGGTCCAAGCCACACACTGCCATCCATTCGAGGGGTGAAATGAACCCCAAGAAAGGGGAAACGAGGATCAGGTACCTGAAAAATTCATGAGAACATATTGGACAAATACTTCCCCAAATGACCATTTTCAGAAAAAGATTTAAGTCTAATGGCGGTCAGGTCACTGACAGGGTAAATGTTGCCTCTGACAAGGTAATGTTTCTCTGGTTTCAGGACCAGATAGTCCCCTCTGAATGGGACGATGCGAGGCTCAGGACTGCAGCCAGAGATTTTAGACAGACGATCAGAGAAAAGACCCCCACAGGTCAGTACATAACGACACTGTACTTCATCCCCCTAAGGACAACACAGAAAGTCGTTATAAATCACAATACAGTGTTAAAACTCAGAGTCCTTCAAAATAAACGTAAGAGGAACCAAGACTTACCTTCAAACTTTTAACTGATATAGGAAATTTAATACCTAAAAATAAAAGTGAAAATAATACTTAGTTCACAAGAACAAACATCTAAGTTCAGAACTTAAGCGAGGAACCAGGACCAATGCAAGATTTTTATTGCAAAAGCCAGAAGATATTAGTCACATCTTTTACCACTGGTATCGCCAGCTGGGCTCTCAGGCACAGATGAAATTGCAGCAGCCTCAAATTCTGTAATTACAGTACCACCTGCTGCTTGGAAATCTCTTCCATAGGTAAGAGACACCAGATGCCAATCCACAATGCCAGTGTAGGGTGAATCAATAGCCATTAGCCCCTAAGAAAAAAACTAGTTACATCAGTCCCACATACCAGATTTAGATTTTAATGAAAAGCTTCAAACAAATTCCGAGGCTCTCTCTCACCCTGCAGTAGGGTTCTCGTTCCCTAATTCCTTTAGCATCAATTATGCGGAGGTCTCGCACATTGTTGCTTTGGCCACGCTCATAGAGGGCCTTTAGTCTTGGAATCTCTTCCCTCTCTACTGCTACAATCAGCTGGAAACATGAATTCATGAAACCCAATTATAATAAAAAATAAATCCACACACTAAATTCTACCAGTCTTATCCATCCACATTCCACAGGTACATAAAAAGACAACCCAATGCACTATGATAGTAAATGTTTAGTTGCGTGGGCATTCAGCTTCACTACCATTTACCACAATTAATAAACATTCCAATTGATGTGACAAATTGATGTAATTATCAACAAAACTTCAGTCAATGGCTAATGTCAATAAAAGTGTAGCTTATCAGTGTAGGATACAATTAGCTTATTTTGTTTCAAATGTGTCAAGATGACTCATTTTGAAAAAAAGAGTTGCACCTCACCTTGCCACACCTTTTATAGGGGATGCCATTCTTTTCACAGTATTCATAAGCAAGTGTGGCACCCCGCACACACAGTTTGGCCTTCAGGGAACCAGGGGTGTAGTAAATACCACTATGGATTACTCCACTGTTGTGTCCACTCTGGTGTAGAGCTAGTGAAAGGGAAAAATGTTCATCATAGTACAGGCAATGTTCTTACGGTTCAAATACCAAATTATAAAAGAAATGATGCAAAGTCAAACAAGTTCACATGATTTTGGTCCCCAGTTGAGGTTTTTCTCAAATCCTCAGGAAATGTTTTTAGAAACCCTGATATGGCAACTTATTTCATGTAACCTTTCTATGAGATGATGCCAGTTTTGGTTTTGTGTTTTCTCCCAATCAGGTCAGGTCAGGTTGGGGAGCATGCACTGGTACAGCATGGTGCCATGCCCGTCACACAGCATAACTCAGGATTGCAGTTGGCAACCCCCCCAGGTCGACACACGGTCCAGTCCCACCCTCTTGAAGTGCCTATCTGCCACAGCCAGGTGTTATATGGGCGTCCCCTTGGCCTAGTCAAATCGCTCAGGTCCCCAGCAATACCTGAAAGCTGCATCACCCTTAGAGAAATGCACCAGATGGTTGCTGTACTGTATCTGAAACACTTTCCCAATGTAGGTAATGTGCCTCATTTTGACTTCCTGACCAACCGCTCATTCAACACAAAGACAAACCAGTGTTATCCATAGATTCTATGAAGAGACAAAGTCCCAAGAACACCACTCTTCGTCTCAGGTCATTTGATAGTGTCCATGCCTCGCAGTCATACAGCAAAAACGAGAGCACCAGGACTCTAAAGACCCGTACCTTCATCCTCTTACAAAGATATCAGGAATACCACACATCCCATTCCAGCAGCCTCATGACCTCGCATGCTCTCCCAATCCATCTAACGTCTTAGGAAGAACCACCAGAGATATGTATGTCACGGTCAAGGTCAGTAAATCTTCTCTCACCAACAGCTTCCAGAAAGATGTAGGACCCTATCACCCTGCCCAACACCCAGTCCATGTAAGAATTAAACAGAATAGGAGCAACACTCCCGCAAAACTCCAGAATCCAATGGGAAGAACACAGAGGTTCTGCCACCACTCTGCACAGCACTCACAACTGGTATACAGGCTAGCCATGACATCCAGCAATTTCTGGGGAATCCCACACAGTCTAAGGATGTCCCACAGGGCAGCTCATTCAGTGGAGTATTTTTAAGAATACTTTTCCAAAAGGCTGCAAAGAAACTGCTGAAATTCATGTTCGCGACTGACGAGAACTCTGAGCCAAGATGTGGTCAATGGTAGACTTTTTAGGCATAAAACCAGCCTGCTTCAGACACTACTCAAATCAAGGACCTTGCCAGCCAGTAAGAACATTGTTGTCCACCTACAGTTGCTGGAATCCAGGTGATCACCCTTCCCTTTCCAGATAGAGACAAACCCTGTTTTCCAGTCAGTTGGGATGATGCCCGTCTCCCAAATAAGTGCAGACTGCTTGCAACGCCTGGAGGGAAGCCTTACCACCAGCCTGGAGAAGTTCACCCTGGACATCATAAATCCTTGCAGCCTTCCCTACCCCCGTCTAGTTCATTATCAGTGTAATCTCAGTCAGATTAGGTTGTTTACACCTAATTGGAGGATCAGTCCCAAGAACTGTGGAAATGTCCATCACCCTAGTCAGTGGATCAGCCTCCTCTCGTTTGTATAGTTCTTATGTTCTTACACTGTTGATCAAAGTGGCTCAGCAAGTCACAACTGTAGAGTCATCCAGAAGACCATTCCATCACCTCTCTGGACTAACACAATTCTCTGAGGAACAGACTGTGTCTGAGGAACAGATCTAATTGTGCAGATTTGGATGGTGTCTCACTTGCTCACAGATTCCTCTAATAATTGCCTCCGTAGCTGCCCTCAGTGCCCTTGCAGCAGTCCTTCTGAGTTTGCAGTACAGACTGGAATCACAATCAAGCCGTGAGCTGAAACTCATCTGGACATCATCTAGGGTGCTCTTGAGAAGAAATACTCCTGAAAACAGCGGCAGCACCAACACAACCCTCAGCAACCTTCAGGGCCTTATCACGGAAGGGCTCCCATATTACATTAGGATCAGAAATTGCACCCAAGTTGGCAAATTCCTCACACAAACTGCAGGCAAACAGTTATGTAGGAGCTTCCAGCATCTGTGTGATCTTTCTTGCTGCATCACCACTACTGGATTATCAACTCCAATAATGGAGCTCAAGACACTGGAGCCAGGATCCAGTGACTTGCAGACACTGACCTTCTTCAAAGTCAATGAACTTGGAGCCACTTTCACCACAGTCACCTGACCTGTGGGGGCCAACACACTCCTCACAGCCAGACCTGCTAGTCCCAATGGTTTCCTCATTAAACATGTCTATCCTTTATACAGGCTTATCCTTCGACTGCCTCACAGTAACTAGGGGGTTACGTTGTCCTTGCATACAAGGCTGTGTAATACATCAAAGATATTTTATTTTCTGCGATCGCTAGATTTTGATTATGAGTTTGGCTTGTAAGATATCCGTCTGCTAACATAACATGTTACTGAAAGGTTTTGGGTCTTGTACACTACTCATCATACCATGATGCACTTAGTTACTAGTGTTTTTATTTCTTTCAAAATGTAGTAGTGTGTAATTGTTTTAACGTGCATGGAATACTGGAATTGTAGAATGAATTGAAGATGGCACTATAATAAAAATGCTAACCTTGCATTTTTTCTTCTGTTTTCGTAATTGCTGTCTGATGGCTGAACAAAAGTCTAATCCTGTTTGGCAGCATTTCACCAAGCAAAGTTTAAGTTATTGTTTACAAGTTGAATTGTGTTTTTGTTATTTAAGTTAATTTAGTCAGTATTCAATAAATGCTAAGTTGAGAAATTTTGTGTATCGTTTGTTATTAGTGAGATATTTTACCATGCAAATAGAGGGGAGAACGTCCAATAATAAATAAATAAAAATCGGCAGCATGTATTGGCCATCGGCTAACCCCAACTCCTAAATATTGGCTATTGAAAAACCCATATCGGCCGACCTCTAGTGGACACCCATCACCCAATGAGCAATGATGGAAGTAAAATGTTTCCCTCACTGGGATATCACTGACCACAGTCAGATCATATACAGAAACAGAAGACACACCCAGAGAGAGCCTTATATGAGGATCATAATACGCTCATTGAAAGGAGTTACTTCAGACACCATAGGGAGAAGTCACAGTAACAGCTACTCCCTGAGCATGACAGCCATCAGAGAGACCAGACCAACCTACAGAGATCTAGCCACTCCCCAGTCTGCATACCTCAGAGTGTGCTGCCACTAAAACACAGAGTTTACAAAACTCTCGAAGGCAGTAGAAGATGGCCAACACACCAAACAGATAACCCGAATGCCAACCTGGATGGACTGCCTCAATACTGGACCCGAGTGTTGCCGTGCAGCGGGTGACTCCTTAGCACCACACCAGTTCTGATTCCCAACAGGCCTGACTGCATTGGCTCTCCACTGGTTTCGACTGAGGGGTTCTCTTGTCCCTTCAGAGTGTGTACCATTAGTAGCTACAGCAGAGCTACTCCAGTGGAGAGTAGAAGAGTGTCCAGTCGACTGCCTTAGAGTTGTTGTGAAATTTTTATGGTGGTTGGAGTGCCAATCCCGCCACCAAACCCCCCAAATTTTCCCTTTCCCTTTGGAGGACCGCTTGCAGGGCTGGATGCATTTTAATGTCATACCCAGTGCTTACACTGAAACAGCCATGTTTCCTTTTGATCCTCTTCACTGGTATTGTTAAATCCCAGGCACAGTCTGTCATCTTGTAAGCCTTACATTGTTGTAAACTAAAGCCAATTTTTTGCTCATAGAAAGTAATTGCAAATAAGTGCACCTTGCTGCACATTTTTCCTGGGGATCAATAAATCTGGGCTTCATTAATGGGGTATTTGAGTATTACCAAAATACAATTTCAGATACAGTGCTCACAGCAGATGGACACAAGATTTGCTAGGGAACTTTTATCATTCATTAAAATTCTGCTTCTTGAGTTACTAACTGGGGGGCTTTGGGTACGGATAACATAAAACATTTTTTGACAATGTAACATTGTGGAAATGCGCTATTTAAATAAAATTAAATTTTATATTACTGCACTGTTTTCATTTACTTTAAAAACAGGCATTTCTGGGTATTGGCAAACTGCTGACTTGTATACATTGATTTGATACTCTAATGCCAATGAATTCCTTTCTTTAATGCCCAAAGGTACCCCGTCATACCAAGTTCTTTTTCCTTTTCCAGCAATACAAAGCTTAGTGTGGGATGTCTCAGGATAAGCTCCCTTGCTGCTGCCAGTCCAACAATTCCACCACCTATGATTGCCACATCGTACAAACTGCAACACAAACACACTGTCATTAGGGCCAACTGTGCTCACAAAACCCAAACAGCAACATTGCCTAACTGAGAATACTTTGCTTTAGGGTGAATGACATTTGTCCATTTTTTACTCATTTAATAAAATACAGGTCATGCATAACATTATTGTATTAATTAAACCTCTTTAATATGAATATATTTTCAATACAATCAAATAATATACAGCATCCACAGTTTTTCCATCTCAAAGTACAAAAATGTCAGTCAAGTGGTACAAATCAAATGTGAAGAAAATTAATAATAATTGATATTAATAATATTTAAGTAGAGATGCACTGACTGAAATTCTGATTGTTTTTTGCAAGCATGACCTGCCAATGCAGATTCTGCTTTTCTTTAAGAACCACAATTGACAGCATATAGAAACAAAATCTTCAATGTAAAATGTTCATAATAAAAGAAACTGCTAAACTTTAAAATTTTCCCCAACATCGTATGTTATGCACATACAATTCTTACTTAATCTCAAGTAAAACAGATTAAGATCAGAGTTTCATACCTTCATACTGTTTGGAAATCACAAAAGATTCACCAAAACATTTTTATTTTGTCAAATGGAAACAACCTTAGCTAGCTTAACAATTTTGATTATTTCTCCTTTTCAAGATCATTTAGTTTGAATAATCAGTTTAATCTAGTTCACAATCATAAGCATACAATCCCTCAAATTTATTTACCTGACTATTAAGCAGCATTTCCTGATCAGTGTCGTAAACAAATTGGTTGACTTCTTCTACAAAATCGACTCATAACATTAGGCCATCCCTTTTTTAATTCAACAAATTTCCAAAAATATTTTTGCATCACCATTTTGAGTTTTGATGATGATTTATCATATGAATTACACATTCCTTTCTACAGCTCAAAAATGTTTTCTTTCATTTTTACATTGAGATACAACACCTTTTTTATACCAAAAAAATAGCATTTTTATGAACTTTTTCTAACTATTGCAGTGACATGGTTCAGCTATAGCTTGATATAAAACTCAGTAGGTATGTTTTCATGGTCAAACTCAACTGCATAAATCTAAGTTTCTTTATTCAAAGCTATCTTGCAAACTGCATGTTTTACTACTTTTGGTTATTAAAGTGAAGGGCTCGGTACATCAAATCGTATGTTTGATATAAGGAAGTAGAAAAGTATTTTGAATACTTATCTACGAAACACTGTCCACCTACTCAGTCCCCTTCATGAGACAAGCACTCCAAAAGTGTACAAACTTTTTAAAATAGTATTTTTGTCTCAAAGACACATGCTGGGGAAGGGGTAATTTCTTCATTAAATTGTGAAGAACGAACTCTTTACCTACTTTCAAAAAGAAAAAAAAACAAAAACATATTGTTGTTCAAAAGGGTGTAAAGAAAAAAAACAAATCACACCATACAGGCATACACTGCTTTTTCGTTTGATCCACTAATTTAATTAAAAATAACCTGAAGTGTAGCCTGAAGAGTGTAAAAAGATTTGGAAAACTTCTTTGAAAATCTCCTGTATCTTACAAGATATCATAAGATATAGGCATACCAGTAAAAGAACTCTTTATGAGCTTTCAAAAATGGTGATGCAAAGGTCATTTCTCAATTGGAATAACCCTAATAAGTATTTGCAATAAACCTGTTTATGGCACAATTTAATGGAGAACATGTTATCATATAAACGCCATAACACTTCTTGACGAAATCCCACAGCTTACTTCTAACACAAATCATTTTTTTACAGAACCGATTTATGACACAGGCAAAATAATTCCTCATCACAACCGCAACCACTAGTATATGTGTCCAAGTTTATACAACGTACCGCAGAACATAGTTCTACAATTAAAACCCCACTTGCCTTACCTGTGCTGATACCTCACGCGAATGCATTTCGAGAACTTACTAGTGGTTTTCATGAAAATCAATGAACAGTTTGAAAAGGTATTTATTAGAGTTGGGATCATTATCGTTGTAAAAAATGGTCTTTCAACCGACTCGGAATTTGGAATGTACGGCAACCTATTTGCTAAATTACCACCCAGTAGCCAACATGACCTTTCACACTCAATGACAACGCCAACTTAAAAGGCAAATGACAAACAAAAACACTGAAGGCTGCTCCTCCTCGTTTTGTAGTGCGCACGCGCAGACATGCGAGCAATCTTCGCGCATGTGCACACCATACTAAATTTTACTATGCTGGTTGTACGTGGCCTCGTGCCCGTTGCCTTCGGGATACGCTCCGGACCCCCCGCGACGCAGTAGGATAAGCGGGTTGGAAAATGGATGGATGGATAGTTATAAGTGCCCGATGTGTGCTGACTGCACGATCGGTTCCCCTCATGAGCGGGCATGCGCACATGGAGAGACGCCATGTTGCTGTTTGCCGGCTGCACGATCGGTCCCACGAAACGCTTTACGGCTGTCACTGTCCGATGCTGCACTATCAGTTCCCCTGCGTTGTAAGGTAGCGAAGATTTTTTTTTTATTTTTTATTTTTATTGAATAACAAAATACAATGCAGTACAAACTCTCGCAGAGGATAAAACAAATCAACATTCAATTATTACAATACCATAACAAAATAAAGAAAACGAAAAAAGGGGGGGGGCTAAAAGAATTCACAGTAATAAAATTAAGTGCAAAATACAGAGCATAGGCACTAGAGACATGAATTAAA